>CM029375.1:2103333-2211156 GCA_017165825.1 Hepsetus odoe | reverse complement strand
ACCTGGCCTTACTACCCTTCCATCTAGTCTCTTGCACACACAAAATGTCAACCTTCCTTCTCTCCATCATATCAGCTAATTCTCTACCTTTACCAGTCATGCTGCCAACATTCAAAGTCCCTACCCTCACTTCCACTCTCCTCTCCTTCTTTCTCTCCTTCTCCCTCTGGACATGCCTTCCTCCTCTTCTTCTTCTTCTTTGGCCAACAGTAGTCCAATTTCCACCAGCACCCTGTAGGCTAACAGCACTGATGGCGGTCGTTGTTAACCCGGGCCTCGGCCGATCCGGTATGGAACTCTGTATCGTTGTCCGCATATTGACTTGGTAAAGTTTTACACCGGATGCCCTTCCTGACGTAACCCTCCCCATTTACCCGGGCTTGGGACCGGCACGAAGAAATACACTGGCTTGTGCATCCCTAGTGGCTGGGTTATACTCTCTCTATATACTCTCTCCATATACTCTCTCCATATACTCTCTTTATATACTCTCTCCATATACTCTCTCTATATAATCTCTCCATATACTCCCTCTATATAATCTCTCCATATACTCTCTATATACTCTCTCCATATACTCTCTCTTTACCCTTTCTATATGCTCTCTCTATATACTCTCCATATACTCTCTCTATTTACTCTCTCTATATGCTCTCTCCATATACTCTCCATATACTCTCTCTATTTACTCTCTCTATATGCTCTCTCTATATACTCTCCATATACTCTCTCTATTTACTCTCTCTATATACTCTCTCCATATACTCTCTCTATACCCTCTCTCCATACTCTATATAATCTCTCCATATACTCTCTCTATACTGTCTATATACTCTCTCTATATACTCTCTCTATACCCTCTCTATATACCTTCTCTATATAATCTCTCCATATGCTCTCTATATACTCTCTCCATATACTCTCTCTTTACCCTCTCTATATAATCTCTCCATATACTCTCTCTATACTTTCTATATACTCTCTATATACTCTGTATATATTCTCTCTATATTCTCTCTCTATACACTCTCTCCATATACTCTCTCTATACCCTCTCTCCATACTCTATATAATCTCTCCATAGACTTTCTCTATACTCTCTCCATATACTCTCTCTATACCCTCTCTATATACTTTCTCTATATAATCTCTCCATATACTCTCTATATACTCTCTCTATATACTCTCTCCATACCCCTCTCTATATACTTTCTCTATATAATCTCTCCATATACTCTCTATATACTCTCTTTATATACTCTCTCCATATACTCTCTCTTTACCCTCTCTATATACTCTCTCTATATAATCTCTCCATATACTCTCTCTATACTTTCTATATACTCTCTATATACTCTGTATATATTCTCTCTATATTCTCTCTATATACTCTATATACTCTCTCTATACTCTATCTATGTACTCTATATACTCTCTATATACTCTGTATATATTCTCTCTATACTCTCTCTATACTTTATATATATACTCTATATACTCTCTCTATATATACTCTCTCTCTCTCTCTCTCTTTCTCACTCCCTCTCTCTGTCTCTCTCTCACTCTCACTCTATATACTCTCTCTCTCTCTCTATATATATATATATATACTCTCTCACTCACTTTCAGGGTCTCTCTCTCTCTCTCTCTCTCTCTCTCTCTCTCTCTCTCTCTCTCGATTTTATACTCCACCAGGTGGCGCATTTTATACTTTACTCAGTTTTTACAAACACACGCACGCACGCGCGCACAGTAGGTGGTGTAGACAGATTGGACTGTGAGAGAGAGAGAGAGAGAGAGAGAGAGAGAGAGATGGAGAAGTTGAGAAGCTGCTGTTCTTTTGGAGTCCTTTTGGACTTTTCTCTCTCTGGGATGAAATGATCTCCCTCTTCTTTAACAGCAGCGGAGCGCGCGCCCTGCGGGGACCAGCGACACGGTAAGGGGCGCGAGGGGGGGGGGATCAAAGGGGCTCCTCTTTAAATGTTTTTATAACAAAGTCTATCAAAGGACAGCAGACTGTTTACAACTGAACTGTAATGAGTCCATACACAAATAATATATCGTGTAAAACTAAATCAAATAATGCAGACATCATGAAATGAGAACAACAATGATGCACACAATAGTTCCTCTTTCTCGAGCAGTGACTCATCTGTAAATCAGTGTTCATTTTTCAGCGTGAATAAATGATGTTAATAAATGATGTTAATGATTTGTTCTGAACTGTTTAGGGCAGTAGCTTGTAGTATATAGAGCGAGTAACAAAATGAACAATATCCAAAAATCTAAAGTTGAAATAAAAAGTATTAAAAATGTACACTATTGATCATTATCCAGGAATCATTATTAATCTACAAATTATTATTCATTCGTTTCTATTAATAAATCATACCATAGTGCTCAGGCTTCAGGTTAAACCAGATAATAACTCGTGCTCTCCTGATCTTCTGCAGGAGCATCTGATCATATAGTAAGAAAAAAGCAACAATGAATCATTAGTTTACCTGCTTTTTTATTATGAAGTAATAAATTCAAATGAATATTAATAAAACCCAGCTAATAGGGAAGCACAATCCAGTGTAGTTCTTGATGCTGGTCCCAGTACCGGATACATGGGGAAGGTTACATGAGGAAGGGCATCTGGTGTAAAACTTTTGCGGAAAACAAAACAGACTTACCAGATCGATCGAGGCCCGGATAAGAAGAGGAGGAGAGAAGGAAGTGGAGGAGAGTGGAAGTGGAGGAGAGTGGAAGTGGAGGAGAGAAGGAAGTGGAGGAGAGAAGGAAGTGGAGGAGAGAAGGAAGTGGAGGAGAGAAGGAAGTGGAGGAGAGTGGAAGTGGAGGAGAGAAGGAAGTGGTGGAGAGAAGGAAGTGGAGGAGAGAAGGAAGTGGAGGAGTGGAAGTGGAGGAGAGTGGAAGTGAGAGTAGGAACTTTGAATGTTGACAGCATGACTGGTGAAGGTAGAGAGTTAGCTGATATGATGGAGAGAAGGATTTTCTCTGATTCTCTCTGATTTTTTGTGTGAGAATCTAGATGGAAGACTAGATGGAAGATGATGGACAGGAAGACGAAGATGGACAGGATTAGAAATGAGTATATTGGAGGGACAGCTCAGACTGGACGTTTTGGAGACAAAAGTTGAGACGTGAGACTGCGTTGGTTTGGACGTGTCCAGAGGAGAGACGAGGAGTGTATCAGGAGACGGATGTTGAGGATGGAGCTGCCAGGAAAGAGGAGAAGAGGAAGGACAAAGAGGAGGATTATGGATGTGGTGAGAGAGGACATGCAGGTGTGAAACAGGAAGTGTAATGGAGCTACTTCTGGTTCAGCACCTTTAAGATTTACATTACAGGAAGTCTAGAGAGCCCCACTGCGAGAGTCTTTAAATTAAGGGTTTACCTAAAAGATCAGTGATTTTAATCCAGTATGAATTTGCAGCGTGTACATTTTCAGTCTGACTGATAACGGGGAGTTGGCTTTAATCCGGTATGAATCTGCAGTGCAGTGTGCCGTTTTTCAGTAACAGTTATGAGATGATTTGTGTGCAGTGTGGATCTTCGGTGTGCAGTTTTTACAGTAATACTTGAGGGATTATTTTAATCCAGCATGAAAAGCATGCAGTGCATTTTACAGTCGGACAGCAATAATTGTGGATTGATTATAATCCAGTGTGAATCTGCAGTGTGGCGTTTTTCAGTAACATTTACGGGGTGATCAGAATCCAGTATTATTCTGCAGGAGTTGTAGTTTCAGTCTGGTAATGACTGGGATGTGATTTTAATCCAGTATGAATCTGCAGTTTTTGCAGTGATTATTGTTTAGTGATCGTTGAGAGGAGCAAAGACGAGGGAGATGTGAGTGTTTAGCGTGGTCTCTGAGAAGAAATGAGCAGTTCACACCGAGCCGTTTGAACTTGGTGTTGTATTGCAGTGGAAGGTTATTTAAAAGGGCCGGGTTGTCCCGGGTCAGTGACCGAGGCCTGAGCGCTGCGTGAGAGGCTGATGCTCCTGCGTGACCCGGCCCGTTGCTGAATTTAGACTTTCTTTTTGGCTCTGTCGGCCGCTGCTGCTGTCTGGACTTGACTGATGTCTCCTAACATGACACACCTGCCTTCCATTTGCCCAGGTAGAGCTGCCCACTCTCTCTCCAGCATGAGGCCAGTCTCCAGCGTGAGGTAAGAGGCTTACTGCACTCCTGACCCCAGCTGATCTGGATGATCAGCGCCATCCTCGGAGTGTTTTTTGTAATAATGTCATTTCGTGTTGTGAAATGAACCTGTGTCAAGTGACCGTTACCATGGCAACACGCGCCAAAACGCGTAGTCAAAACGCGTTTACCCCATTACTGCATGCAAACCTTCACATCACTGGACTTAAAAACATTTGGGACAATGTGATATCATACATTAACACCATATTTACATGGATTGGGTGCGGGGTGAACATGCGCAGTCTATAAAAATCAGTGAGTTGTGTACATTTTCGCACATCCTCAGACCCGGGCGTCGTGTTTCACACTAATAAAGTGTTTTAATAATAGTAGTGGACTGATTGTGATTCAGTATAAATCTATAGTTTCATTTTTAGAATCTGAAACTCATAATTGTGTAGTGATTTTAATCCAGTATGAATCTACTTTATAGTTCATACGGTCTGATTAATAATTCTGACGTGATTTTAATCCAGTATGAATCTGCAGCGTGCTGCTTTTACAATAATTACCGTGAGTGAATTTGATCAATTATGATTTTTTTTTTGAGAAAATAAGATAAGAGCCTAATGAGCTGTGATCAAAGCTAGTTTCCATGGTTACAGTTCATTGTTGTTGATAGCCTCTGGTCTCTTTTTATGGTGCATGAAGTTTTCCAATAACAGTAACGTGTTGCCCCACTGATACCGAACTCTCTACTGTAAACATCTGTGGCCGTGATGTGGTGTGTAACATAAACACGGTCCGACACAGTTTATAAAGATGATGAGAGGAATATTTTAACTCTTAATTCAAAGTGGGTCTGATGTTGCTACCATAAATCCTGCTGTTTGTAGAAGCGTTGGGCTCTGGGAAAAGTCTGCTCAGTAAAGGGCGCACTCTTTTGTTCACAGTGTCGCCACGGTTCTGGCACTGCTTTGGTCGAGCCTCATCGACTGTCAGCTCCCAGCGGACATCAAGCAGGTAACACTGACCCGACTTTTCTTTTTCCTTCACCTGCCTGGAACCTGAAACAGACCAAGAAAACTGACCGACGTAAAAAGAAAAAGTTCAACCTTTTTCACATTTTCAGCGTCGAATGTTTAAGACAGAGCTGATGAATGGAACCAGACATCAGATTTAATTTAAGGCCTAAAAGCTTCCATGATAACATGAATGTATATCATGATATTGAGTGTTCTGTGTTTGGCCTCATTATCCTAGGCTTAATTAAAGTGAAAGTGAGTGAAAGTGACTATTCTTGTCATTGCGAGGTCACAGCACAGCATAAAGTGAACCACAACGAAATTGGACCTTTGCATTTAACCCATGCACTCAAACACCGTGCAGCAGGGGGCAGCTATTGAAAGCGCCCAGGGAGCAGTGACAGGGACGGTACCTTGCTCAAGGGAACCTCAGGGCAACCTACCGGTGAGGGAATCGAACCCACAATCTTCCGATGCGGGGGCAACTCCCTAACCACTAGGCCACCGCTGCCCCGGACCTCTGCATTTAACCCATGCAAACACTGCAGCAGAAGGCAGCTATGAAAGTGCCCGGGGAGCAGTGACGGGGACGGTACCTTGCTCAAGGGTTTGGGGTTTGAACCCACAATCTTCTGATCCACTAGGCCACCGCTGCCCCACTATTGTGCTCTAATATCTGCGTTTTTTTATATTTCTCACCCCTACCTGTCATTTACAGTCATTTTTGATGTAGTTTTATCCTAAAATGAATTTTAGACGTCATTGGTTGCTTAAAAATACATCTCTAGGCTTCCTTAAGGCCTGTTAACACACCTTTTGGGTCTTTCTTGACGGTCTTCTCTTGAGGTTTGCAGGAGAATCTCTCAGTAAACCATCTGCTCAATCTTCTGCTCTTTGTTGGTGCAGTCATGGTGATATCCGGACTCTTCACGATCTTCTCGACAGATTTTATGACTGAAAGTATTCTACAGCCATTTGTGTGATTGAGAGAGGTCATCACACAATATGTTCTTGCTTCTTCTTAATGTGCAACATGGGGGACGTTGACACCTTTTTATTAATAATAAGAGAAACTCATGTGGGGCTAATAATATCCAGTGACTTTGATTTATGATGGAGCTCCAGGTCTACATAGTTTAGTTGACTCCTGCTGTTAGGGATGGTTTCAGGTCAGTAATTTGGTTTTGTTAGTCTGACCAGACTGCTGGCTTCGTGCAAACATATAGTGCTGTGGGCAAAAGTCTTGATTTCTTTACGCTTTTAGAAACATTAGTCAATAGATGCAGTGATTTATCACAACAGGTGTGAACATACAGTTAAATCCTGTCTAAACACAAAAAGAATTCTTACAAGCTTTAAAGTTAATATTTGATACGATCGCCGTTATTCTTCAGCACAGCCTCAACTCTCTTAGACCAGCTCTTTTCTTTAAGGCGTCTTCAGGAATAGTTCTCCAGGCTTCCTGAGGGACATTCCAAAGCTCTTCTTTGGGCTGAGTGGAGATGATCTCACACTGCTTCTGTCTCTGAAACTGCTCAGGTACAGGGACTGTACTGAAGATGAGCAACAGAAACTTTGTCCTTCAGCAAGAACTGGAGAAACGTGCCATTAATACGAGTACATTAACGGTACATTAATACGAGAACGTCTAGATCTTTGGAAGCAAAATTGAAGAAATGAGGGATGTTGTGTGGGTACTTGTAATTGTGAGTAACTGTGGATCAAGTGGGTGAACCTGCTCACCTTGTGCCCAGATTAATTATAGAACGAAAAGATGGTTCCTTTAAAAACAAGAAACGCTTTGGTCTTGTTAGGACGAACACTTACGTTCTAGGTTTTCTAGGACTCAGGATTCGAGCAGCTTCAGTGTGACAGGAATTTAACTTCAGAATTCATGCTTCACCACAAAAGTCGAGCTGCAGTGGGGGTCCAAGCCTGGTATGAATATATAATCAGCCCAGATAAAAAAGCCTTTCAGTAATGTGATCCGGATGTAAATCTGTTCCCACTTTTGGGATCAGCAGCAAGTGGGATGGAGAGAGAGACACATTAAGATTGTTGGGAAATATTCCTAATTGGACATGCTAATTGGCAGATTTGAGATATAATATGATTTGGAAGAATAACGATGACTTAAGCGAGTTTTTTTGCCTCATTTTAAGTTTTTAAAAGTTGTGCATCAGTGTTCCCAAACTGGAGACTAGGGCACGTCTGACCCCTCATCCCAAAGGTTCCCCAGTGCCCGAGCCATGGCTCGCCAAGCGTGCTCAGTGGCCATCTCAGTCAAGTCCAACTGTTCACACACTCTCGCTCTCTCTAAATGAGTTCATTAATATCATAATGGCCCGGAGAGCAGTGGTCGGCACCAGCCCAACAGAGAACAAAGCTCGGACAGCAGGAATTGCTGGCAGGACTTTCCCCGGCTGTCCTTCAACGGCAGACGGCTATTCACAGAGCCAACAGGCCCACCCACCCCCCCGCCGGCTGCTTCTGTAACTCAAGACTACTGTCATCTTCTGGGTCAGCAAAGGGTCAAACAGCTGGGCGCCCTCGGAGAGTCCCTCACGGTGGCTGGAATGTCGGAAGGAGGGTCAGTGATTATCCTATTCATCCATCAGTCACTCTGTCCGTTACACTGAATGGTTATGGGCCTAGTCGGGTTCTTCGCCACCTCTTCGCACTGGAATGTCCGGGGGAAATATTTTGGCCTGTGCACCTCTCCTTCATCATCTCATGCACACTGCTGAGACTTTCTCTGTCAATCAGTGTGCTCTCCAGCTCGCCTCCTCTTAACACCCAGCAGGACGGCTCTAATCACTGCTGTTCCAGGAGCAGCTTCCAGACAGCCCACCCGACTTTCCCAGATTCGCATTATTTCTGAAGAAAACCAGATCAGAACAACGAGCATCCGAGGAACTGATCCCAAATGGAGGTTAGTTTCGGGTTGGAGTGGCTTTAGTCCAGACTGGGTCAGCTCTACACACCACTCTAGTGGGTTTCAGTAATAGCCTTAGGCCTGAGAGGTACATTTGAAGTGAAAGTGAAAGTGAATACACACCGCAACGCACAGGAACCCTAATAAAATGCTTCCTGAACCATACATTTATCCCGTACAGAGAAACGGGGCAGCCACACACACTCTGTGACTCGAACACACAAGATTTAGGTTATGGGCCCAAGTCCCGAACCATAAGACCACTGCTGCCCCATTTCTACCTGCTTTGCACACCTTTTGAGAGTGGTTGGACAGTGTCCCCAGAAAGGTCTCCATCCCTATTCATCACTGCCGGGTCAAGCTGTGTTCATCTTCAGGCACACATCTTGAAATCTCCTCTTATTTGTATTATCTGAACCCAAAACCCTTCTCCGATATTTTAGCTGGTTCACTGTGATGCAAACTCCTCACAAACTCCAGATGTGGTTTTATTCATTTTTCTTCCGTAACTGCTTTTTCCTTCCCATTCTAACTTAAAGACCAGACTGAAGCAGATCTCCTGATGTTGGAGGGTCCATCTTCAGGATCGCAGGCTGACCCACCTTTCAGAAGATGCAGTTACAGTATCTGAAATTATGAACCACAGGTTTTAAATTAGGAACTAGAAACAGCAAATTAAAAACTGAAAAATAGCTGAATAATGAAACTAAAAAGTTTTTTTAAATAAAGCACATTATAACACTTTATATTTGATCTCATTTCAAATTCTTGTGCCGACTTCAGTCTCATAATAAACAACAAACGGAATCAGCTTTAGCATCCTGAACACTTTCTGTTTCTTGCAGGCCATCCTTTACAAACACCCTTGACAATGAGAGTTATACTCACTTTATGTGGCTGCAGGTGTCTCCCAGGTCAGAGTCCCAGCTAGATGTTGGTGCCACACCTCCTGGTTCATGGGGTTCCTGGGGACCCTGGGGTGAATGTTCCCGCTCCTGTGGTGGCGGCGTCCAGGAGCAAACAAGACCATGTCTCCCTGCCTTCACTTCTCCAGCCACATCATATGCTCAGAGGCAGGGTCCTCGCACGGGACACCAGGAATTGCACCATCAAGCATCAGCCTTGAGCCCCTCCTCGTCACTGCATCATGGAAACACACACCACTCCAGTCGCGGGCAGCTGAGGAAGCAGCAAAATGAAGCACGACCCGGACAGCGGTACAGTCTTTTAATTATCGTTAGATTCTGAAAAATGACTAAACCACATTTTAAACTGATTTCTTTTGAAGGGTAGTTCCAGCTGATGGACCTTATGGACTGGGTTACCTGTGGTAACATTATTTCATGGACATTCAGTTCTGTGCAAAAGTCTTGAGCAACCTCATTTCATCATATGTAGCTTCCAAAGTGCCAGACTTGTATTTTAATGTACTGTTGAGGAGCAGTTCTCCAGATCTTCCTGAAGGACAGTGTTGTTGTCTCTCATGTTCAGTCCAGTCTCTGTACCTGAGCAGTTCTCCAGATCTTCCTGAAGGACAGTGTTGTTGTTGTTAATCCACACAGTGATCTACGTCTGAACCTTCAAGCAGAACAAAGCGTCTAATTTAGAACATGAAGCAGTGAAGAAACAGGAGCTGATGATCAGGCCAGTGATTAGTTTACCAAACACTGAGTGGTCGGAACCCAGTTATCTAGAACCTTGTATCTTTAGACACTTAGCAGCCTCTCTGAAAACTTGAGCCTCTCGTAATCAAACATACCAAAATACTGAAACTGTTCTTTTTCTGGTGTCTGTCTTTCGTTTCTAAGGCGAGGCCACGGTGGTCGTATCAGTCCAGGAATGTATGGTTATGGGAAGATGCCGTATGTGATATCCTCACAGAGAGACATGGGACAAAACCTGCACAGCCCCCTCCAGTCTCGTTCTTCGTCTGACTCCCCACGAGGCTACAGGCAGAACCATGGAAGTACGCAGCAGCGTGCCCACCAAAATGCTCACCACGGCAATAAGCAGCTGGCTGCTCGGGTTCCTCTGCACCAGCCCAGCTCAGGCCTTCAGGCTCAGCAGGATCAACAGCATCCATCTGGTAGACTACCCTCAGGGGGCAGCCACTTGCCTGCTCAGGTCAGACCCTACAACCCCCTGCCAGCCTCCTCCTGCTCTGGGGAGCCCAGCCACTACAAGATGTGCAACATGAAGGTAAGAGTTGAAAGCCTTCTTGAATTTTGATAAAAGCCGTTGAGATTTTAGATCAACGAGAAACCAGAAAATTTGCATTGGCAGTGTGTTGAATGCATGCATGAAGGTTCTTCATCTCTTCCCATTTCCTCTCACTCTGCTCCATCACAGGACTCCAAGCATGAAATAGTTCTTTTTGCGTTTCATGGTGCTACTAATGCACAAGTTGTAGCGCCCCCTCTGCTTCCTATAGGGTACTGCAGTCTGTCAGAACGAACGCAGTCCTATATGAGCACAGGTTTGCTTTTTTTTTTTTTTTTTTTTTTCCAAACCACCTTTAACTTCAGCCGCCTACTTGCATTTAGCAACCTGAAAGGTCGCCACAAGGGGGTGCTACAAACGATAAAATAGCGCTTCGCTTGATACTTTATAAAACCGATGCTTAACATCAGTGACACTTTACATTTAAGCAGCTTTAGCACAGTGAAGGACAAGGTACACTCTCGAACATCAATCGGTTTCATCAGAGTTTCGTTTCTGATATTGTGACGGGAGGAACATCCGGTGCTTGTTGAGGCAGAAGCGTTTCTGGTATGTATGGATGTGGTGGGCGTCGACGTCTCTTCACGGCAGCCGTAAAACCAGGAATTGTCCAGGGGGAGGAATGTTACACAGTCGGGGGTTTACACACACACACACACACACACACACACACACACACCTCTGCTTGACAGGTTGAGGAGCTTTGGTCAAAAGGTTACCTGAAGTGAGGTCGAGAGGAATGTTATATTTATTGATTAGTGTATGTTTATTTGCAGCCGTGTCCACCGACCAGCAGGCACATCAGAGACGTCCAGTGTTCCTCCTATAACAGCCACCCCTTCATGGGCCGACTCTACCAATGGGAACCCTTCAATGAAGGTGAGGTTCCTGTATCGGCCTCTGAAAGGCCCACGTCCCACATTTTTCTTGGATTTTCACGGTAAAAAGAATCAAAATGGACTTTTTTTCTCTCTGATGTAAAAGGCCTTTTTTGACACTCTGTCTTTTAGTCATGTGTAAATGACCTCTCCTGAGTTCCAGTTCATACTGAGTGAATGTACTTTATTCTCTGGAATCGACTACTTCAGTTTTTTGGAGTTTGTATGAGACTTTATTTTTATTGGAAAAAAATAAAAATCACAGGCTGAAACACTTTTAATAACTTCAGCAGGGCCTGAAGAGGCAGACGGATGGAAATGATGTAAAAAGCAAGCTGATGGTTCATTTTCTTTCCGCAAATTTTAGGAAATGTTTCTTTTTCTTGACGTTGTTTTTGGTTCCTTCAAATTCATGATGTCGGTGGTTGTGTTATGAGACGCTGAGCTGACGGATGACGCTGAGGCTTTGAGAGATTTCATAGCCTGTTAGACACTGCAGACGCTGTGTTGGGGTCACCAAGCAACAGCAGGGTCATAATATTGCAGATCTTTGGATCTTTGGAACCCGGCGTCTATCAGTTTAAAGGGTGATGGGAATAATGCGAGCCTAATTTAAGCACATTAGGGTTGCCACGGTGAAGCGTCAGCCTTTAATCCCTCGCTCTAAACGTGAATGTCCCCTCGACGGTCCTAAAAATGTTCCATCGTGTCAGTACATATTCCACTGCACGGGCCTCTTCTGGCAGGGATTTCTTCAACACAAGCACCATCCTGTCCGACGCTGTAAAAGGCTGAACGGGATCCAGTGTAATTTGCATGCGAGTGTGTGTGTTGCTGTTGTTTAAGGATCAGAGATTTTCTTAACTCCTGCCAAACACACTGCCATCAGCAATCAGAGAATCCGAATCACTTTCCTGTTTTAAACTGGCTTTTAACATGCAGCATTTCCATTTATCATACGTATTTTTCTCTTCCTAAAATAAAAAAAAAGAATTCAGCTGTTCCTGATTTGCGATCCGATCATTGGGCTAAATGTCATTTGATCATTTTTTCATGCACTGATCTTTTATTCTTTCATCTTATTATATATGCTAATTTCTGTCATTTCTTCTTTTTTACCTGTTGGAGTTGCTTTCTTGATTTATTTAGTCTTTTTCCTAGTTTTTATTCAAAGTATAAAGAATTTTGTGTTGGCAATGATGATTATTCTCTGTCTATCTATCTGTCTATCTGTCTGTCTCTCTATCTGTCTATCTATCTATCTATCTATCTATCTATATATATATATCTTTTTATCTCTCTATCTATCTATCTATCTCTCTATCTATCTATCTATATCTATCTATCTGTCTGTCATCTGTCTATCTATCTGTCTGTCTGCCATCTGTCTATCTATCTATCTATATATATATCTATCTGTATATATGTCTATCTATCTATCTGTCTGTCTATCTATCTGTCTATCTCTCTATCTAGCTATCTCTCTATCTAGCTATCTGTCTGTCTGTCTGTCTATCTATCTATCTGTCATCTGTCTATCTATCTGTCTGTCTGTCTATCTATCTATCTGTCTGTCTGTCTGTCTGTCTGTCTAGCTATCTCTGTATCTGTCTATCTCTCTATCTATCTATCTATCTATCTATCTATCTATCTATCTATCCATCTGTCTGTCTATCTGTCTGTCTGTCTGTCTGTCTGTCTATCTATCTATCTATCTATCTATCTAGCTATCTCTGTATCTATCTATATCTATCTGTCTGTCGTCTGTCTATCTATCTGTCTATCTATCTGTCTATCTATCTATCTATCTATCTATCTATCTATCTATCTGTATCATTATTTTTGAATGAGTAGCCAGAGTGCACTCATAGACCATATGATCTTTAATTAGGAAGGTCACCATGGCAACCTCCCAATTGGTTTTAAGTGGTTTTAAGATCTTAATTGCAGCTCTACAGTAATTATTTTGATTGGCACTAAACGAGCTCTGATCTGCTGTAATTGCTCTCTGGTTTGGGTGTGAAGGTCTTTGAGGTTTTCTGTCTGTGGTTCTCCTGCAGAGTCACTTTCCTGTCGTTTCGCTTGTTGTTTTCTCTGCAGGTGTGACTGGTAGGTTTGGAGTCGGGCTTATCAGCTCATTTACAGCTGAATGTTCTCATAACATCTGCTCTGATTCTTCATCTCATCTCTTCATCTTTTATCTCGTGTTTTTGCTGCCGGCCTGTGGCCGTCAGGAGGAAACACCATGGCCCAGCACAGGAGATCTAAACAGCTTAGTTTGAGAAGAATCAGATTTACCTTCTCCAAATGTATAGGCCATGAAGCTAATGGATATTATTTTAAACACATTAATTCTTCTTCTTCTTCTTCTTCTTCTTCTTCTTCTTATAATAATAATAATAACAATGACAACAATAATTATTATTGTTGTTGTTGTTGTTGCTGTTGTTATTATTTTATTTTAGGGCCCAGATCTATAATCATTTCCTCTTTCTTATTCTTATTTATGTCATAAAAACATAGTTGTATACTTTTGGCTTGGGATTGTGTAACAGTGACTGTATCTCTTCACAGTTTCTGGAGATCAGCTCTGTGAGCTCAACTGCCGAGCGATTGGGTACCGGTTCTACGTCCGTCAGTCGGACCGGGTCATTGACGGGACACCATGTGGAAAGAACGACTCGTCCATCTGTGTGGCTGGGAAATGTCAGGTAGGATCTGCCTGGACAGTGATGTCACTGAGAAGATTCTTGGTCGATGGTGTTCACCAGAGTGGTTTTCTGTTGCTTTGAGAATCTCCAAGCTTTACTTTGCGAGATTTTCTCACACCTTCAATGCTCTGAGTTGTGAAGGATGTTGAAAAGGGCAGTAAATGTCCTGTGGAAGTTTTTTAAAACATCTGATTTAATGGTTAAAATGTAAAAACAAGCCCAGGTTTGGTGTGAAATTGTTTGCTGTAGAGAAACACCACAGTGGTGGTGAATGGAACCAGAAGACTCCATTACAAATATCACCTTGTTATTCTCTCCCCAAACCTCCAGTGAAGATCCCACCTGTGTCCTCTGAGCAAAATGGCAAAATAGTGAATCTGAACTCTTTCTTTAAACAACAAATTTATGGATTTTTTAGAATAAAATTTATGTCGGGTAACATTTTCATCTCCATTTTCCTGCTAGAACTTGTTAGTGTTAGTTTTAAGACGTTTTAACGTCTGGTTCCATTCACCACCACTGTGAACAAGTATATCTGGATGCTGCAGTTCAGTTCGAGCCACTTTAAATGGCTTTTAAAGGCCTTAAGGATTAAATAAAGCAGAATGTTTCGCTGATGTTTCGCTGGAAATTATACTCTGGTCAGAGAAACAAAGCATGAACTTCTTTTAAATATGAACGTCAATCTACATCCTTCTCCAGAACACATGAAGTTCAAACAGTTTTCCAGATCCAGACTGTTCCTCAACCAAAGGCTAAAACAAAGGTGTAGTTACATCAGCAGGCAACAGAGGGCAGGATAACGCAACGCCAAGCTATTTATGAGACCAATAAAATCTTGGAACTTCCAGAAGATTCCTCTTTTTCTATTTTATCATCTGTCTTTATCTGTTGGAGGAACTCATGGTCAGATTGGATCTCTTGTGGGCTGGGTTTCCAGACCCAGCTTAAGCCCAAACCTGAATAAAACTGTTATTTCATGACCCCATTGGAGGTCCAAGGATAAGCTCAATCGTTCGAGTCTCGAGAGCGTCTCCGCTGAGCCGTTATTTTCTTTGATTGTGTCAAAGTAGTTATGGTCTTAAAATATATCAGCTTTTCCAAGAAAAAGTCAAAATGCTCCAGTGCCAAAGACACAGGTGTGGTATGTTAGTCTTTCCAGGCTAACTCTGATCTGTAGCTCTGTTGAGCTACCTTTTTTTTCTCTTTTAATTCTTTGCTCTTTCTTTTCTCTCATTTGAAATTCATCCTGAACCTTAAACTTCTAGTTATTCAGATCTGATCAAAATGCTACTGGAACTCACACCAGCGTTTCCATGATGATGAACTCAGTTTTGGTTGTATGTTTGAGTTACTGTGCTAAACTCTAGCCAATGGAGTGAAGACAGATTTGCTTCATAAGAGGTTTTTTAATGTTCAAAAAAGTTCTCCAGATCTTCCTGAATGACAGTGTTGTTGTCTCTCATCTTCAGTCCAGTCTCTGTACCTGAGCAGTTCTCCAGATCTTCCTGAAGGACAGTGTTGTTGTCTCTCATTTTCAGTCCAGTCTCTGTACCTGAGCAGTTCTCCAGATCTTCCTGAAGGACAGTGCTGTTGTCTCTCATGTTCAGTCCAGTCTCTGTACCTGAGCAGTTTGATAGTTCTGTGTTGGTTAATCCACACAGTGATCTACGTCTGAACCTTCAAGCAGAACAAAGCGTCTAACTTAGAACATGAAGCAGGGAAGAAACTGTGTAGATGATTCCGGATGATTGGGGGATTTGTTTACTGCTGAATGCTGAGTGGTTGGAACCCCTTTATCTAGAACAGAACTAATTTGTTCAACATGCCAAAGATATGCAGTTTCACATGCCCACAATAGTTCCAGTTCCAGTATTTCTCTCTAACAGTTTTCTCAAACTGAAACATTACATAAATGGATGCCAATTCTGATGGTTAATTTTGACCAAGATACACAATCAGCTGAAAATTTCCATTTACTTTTCTCCACTTACATCCACTTACATTTCTTAACTACAGTCTCCCCCTGGAGCAACTTTGGGTTAAGGGTCTTGCTCAGGAACCCAATGATGGAAGTGCTGGAGGTGGGATTCGAACCTGCGACCTCTTGGTTTGTAGGCGAGTATCCTACCACTAGACCACCAAACTAAAATCTTTGTTATAAAATAAAATAATCCCATTTAAAATGTATTCTAAACATCCTGTTCAAGGGTATTTATCGGTGTGTGTGTATCCCTGACATACACACACTAACAGGTTTATGTATGGCATTGAGATATATATATATATATATATATATATACACATACATATATAAATACATAAATTGTCTTTTGGCACTGTCCCACAACAAGTGCACCCCTGGTACCTGGTAACCAGCTCTATCATTGCAGTATGATCACTGCCTTAGTTGCAGGGCTGAGGGGGATGGACGATGCTGATGCAGGACATGGGATATTGTTGACCTACAGAACCATGGCAGGGAAGATGGAGACGTTCCAACTTTCAACCGTTTTGGTTTATGCATTTTGGCGCTCAGGGAATGCATACCAGTGTCACTGTGGTTTGAGCAACGGAGCCCAAAGCCAATGTGTGTGTGTGTGTGTGTGTGTGTGTGAGAGAGAGTCTTCTCATAATACAGTTATGTAAGAACCAAACCCCAGAGCCTCCTGTAGATGTTGGCCTGCTGTGTGGTGTGAGTACACACGTGTGTGGAGATGTGTGTGGTTTCTGTGTGTTGTTAAAGGGTTCGGGCCTTTGGCTGGCTCTTAATCTTTGACAGCTCCATGAGAAAAACTCCCGCTGCAACTGCAACCTGCCATAAAGCCGTAAACATACACATGCCCTATAAAATGGAGCGTGGAGTTAGTTTATGAATGCAGACACAAATGCAATGAGCAGACACTTCTGCTAGACTGGCTTGTTGCCTTCTCTTCTCCTTATCCTCTGCTGAAACTGCCCTCCAGGCCGGAAATGGCTCTCGGACAGCCGAGCTGAGCTGGGGGTATTTCCCAAAGTACGATGTCTCATTGAAGCAGGAGAGTTTAACTTGGTGAAAAAAAGCAAGTGTACATCATTTCCTCATCTTACCCCAGAAACAAACAGAAGGAACGTCTGCTGATGGACAGATGTCTTGCATTCTGTAGGAATTCTGCAGTCTACAGGATGTGGATCCTTCTACAAATATATCATTATTTGTAACGTTTTAAGATGCTGTTTGGTTATAATGCTTTTTTTTTTTATTGAATAGCAACATTTTTAATGATGTAGTGATGTAGATGGCCCTGTCACCTCACAGCAAGAAGGTCTTGGGTTTTATTCCCAGACGGGACGATCCTGGTCCTTTTCTGTGTGCACGTTCTCCCTGTATCTGAGCGGGTTTACTCTGGGACGTCCGGTTTCCTCCCGCCGTCCAAAGTCCTGCACATTAGGTGGATTGAAGATGCTAAATTGTCCCTCTGGGAGTGAGTGTGTGTGTGTCTGTATGTCTGTCCTCCGAAGGACTGGTGACCTGTCCAACGTGTCCCCACCTTTCACCCTGTGAGAGCTGGGGTGGACTCCCACACTGCCGAATACCCTACTCAAGACAAGTGGCTCAGAAAAGGAGTAAGTGACCAGAATTTCATTTGAGTCACAATTCATTTGAGAAATCTGGTGGCCTAGTGGTTAGGGAGTTGAGCCCCACATCGGAAGATTGTGGGTTCGATTCCCTCACAAGTAGGTACCCCTGAGCAAGGTACCGTCCCCGTCACTGCTCCCCGGGTGCTTTCAATAGCTGCCCACTGCTGCACAGTGTTTGTGTGCATGGGTTAAAAGCAGAGGTCCAATTTCGTTGTGGCTCACGCTTGCTGTGCTGTGACCTCGCGATGACGAGGGTTGTCACTTTCACTTTTTCACTTTTTCACTTTATTGGACTTTTGGCTTATATTTTCTGATTGAGTGAGAAATCTTGCTTTGTGAAAAACCCTCTTGGCCAAAAAGAGGCTGAGGATTTGTAACATCCTGTAAAGGAAACTTGCGAATTCCGTGTTGTCTTTCTGTCACGTCTCAGACAGAAATCTGCGCAGAGACTGTCTGGCGAATGCAGTCTGCCGTGTGAAGGGCTGTAAATGTGTCCTGCACTAAACCCTGTTTTTGCTTTCTTCTTTTTCCTGAAACAATCAGCCTGCTGTTTAGACGCCACTCTGGCACAGCGCCTGGGAGTCCGACGGGCGAAAAATTCACTTTATTCCGGCCCACAGAAGCAACTTCCAAGCTTTCTCCCATTCCAGAAAGCCTTAAGTGCTTAAGTTTGAGACAGTGAGGCTGCAGGCTGACCGTAGCTGGGCTTCCAGAGTACAGTTGATCACTGAGTTGGCAGCTCGGACACATGTTGGACATTGCAAATTAGCCTCGCTTCTCTTAGAGAAGACTTGTTCTCGTTGAGCTGTCTCGCACTGACCTGGTTTCTTGGGTTAAGAAGCCCCGAGCATCATGCTGCTCTAAGGGAGAAAAAAATTCGCTTCGCCTTCATGACTTTGCTAAAATTCACGAATGCAAATTAAGTGTGTTCTAAAGCGAAACCGCTAGCTGCAACCTTTTCCGCCCGAGCAACAGGTGATTCCTTCTTTTTCAGCATCAGAATCTGAGTCTCCTGCAGTTCCTTGTGGTCTGATGAGTGACTTCTCACATGGTTTGAGCATTAAAGAGTATTATAGAGTTTTACCGTTTACATAAAGTCCCTGCAAGTGTTTCCGAGCTCTGGATTCACACAGTGGATCAAGGCTGTGCTGATGTGTGGTCAGCTGGGGTCTAGAGTGGGTCCCTCTCTTCTGCAGCTTGTTTTGATTTCCCTTCCATTGGCCTGAATTCCTCACGGCTCAAGGAAAGCTCAAGGAAAGCTCAAGGAGATCAGTAGGACAAATCCGGGGGTCTCTGACTGAGATTATAAGGGAGGTCTGGAAATTCGTATGTGGGACAGTCATCCTACATCACTGTCAAATGCACATCTGGCCGTCTTGGCTTGTTCACATCCTGCTCTTTTTTGGTTATGGAGGTGCAGACATGGGTGCCCATTTGTGCCATGAGTTTTATATCATGACTCTTCTTTACCCACTGAAAAGTGGATTTGTTTTATCGTTCCCAGCGTCCCTGAGACGGACGAGAGGACAGGATGCTCATGAGCTGCATTGGACTCGCAGGCTTGTGTTTGGGGCTGTTCCTTCAGTCTGGTTAATCTGTGTTTCCAGCTCATTCCAGGCTTTTCCCTGAGGGATGTTTCCATGCTCCACTGTTTCGGCATCTCCTTTCAAGGACAGCGAAACAAAAGTGGGAGAGCTGGGCCATCTGGTCATGGAAATGATATGTGACCACACCTACTCTGGTTAAGTCATTTTTGATTGACAGCTTTGTGTGACTGTCACTCATGGAGATGAAAACAGCTTTATAGGAAAGACAGATGTCTAGAGACTTATAAAAGTCAAGTCAACTCAGTTTTATTCCTTTTTAAGACTGTCGTTGTCGCAAAGCAGATTTACAGAATCCAGGTCTGAGCCTCAAGTGAGCAACAGGCAACAATCCCTAAAACTGGAGGAAGAAACCTCGAGAGGAACCAAGACTCAGAAGGGGAACCATTCCTCCTCTGGTCGACACCAGATAGTAAAAAAGGAAAAAAATGACATCGCTAAAGAGATGTCTAATGTTTTAGAGCAGCCACCTGATCGATAACTCCCCGGGTCAGTGCTGTGCTGCACAGGCCTGCACTCTGAAAGTGTAGCAGCCTCAGAGAACCCGTATACACCGGATCCTTCCATGTGTGTCTGGAGCCGGGTGAGATTTTAAATCTGGTCATTCTGGTGCTCCAAGCCAAAGCTCAAATTTTACTGACAGGTTAACAGGGCTGGAGTACAGGAAAGTACTGACAGTATAAAGTAAAAAGTACAGGAATGTACTGAGATTGTAAAGTAAAAAGTACAGGAATGTTCTGAGAGTATAAAGTAAAAAGTACAGGAATGTACTGAGAGTGTAAAGAAAAAGTACAGGAGTGTACTGAGAGTGTAAAGTGAGACGTGTCTCCTCTGAGGGTCTGTCTGTGCTGAAAGTGAACTGAATCTCACTCCATATTAATAGAATTAAAGACGATTAAAGCCTCGAACGTAAAGGGAAGCTGATGGGGAATAGAAATAGTGAAAAGTGAAAGTGACTATTCTTGTCATTGTGAAACGCAGCACAGAACAACGCAATGAAATTCAACCTCTGCGTTTCACCCACACACACACGTGCAGCAGGGGGCAGCTATTGAAAGCACCTGGGTAGCAGTGATGGGGAAGATACCGCGCTCAAGGGTACCTCAGGACAACCTACTGGTCTGGGATTCGAACCCATGACCTTCTGATCCTGGGCCCATCTCCCTAACCACTAGGCCACCGCTGCCTAGGTGTGCCCCACAAATGTGTTCCCCTTTAAGGAGTCTGCTCTCGATAAAGGAGTAGAAAGTGTGGACATTCGGAGTAAAACTTTGAAAGTTAAAGGAAAGATACTCAAGTGAAGGACAGAAAGTTCAGTAATGCTGTTTTTATTCTTTTACTTCGAACCTGTACCTCCTACCCTGTTCAGAAAGGGACGAGCTATGCCTTCCTGCACTCCTGGGCATGGATGGCTGTGGCTTTGCGGACGATCCTCCATGTTTGAGCATCTTTTGAACATCTACCTCTCAGCTCAGCTGTGTGAACAGTGTGGTTTTAGGATCACGCTGCCGATTACCTCGACCGGCCATCAATCTCTCCATCCGGCTCTGCATTCAGAGAAAAACAGCAGGAGTTTCTTTCCCCACAAACCTCAAGGAAGAGGCAATGGTTGTTTGGTTCATGGATGTTGCTCTCTGTGTGTGTGTGTGTGTGTGTGTGTGTGTGTGTGTGTGTGTGTGTGTGTGTGTTAGGCTCAGGCTCAGACAGATGGCAACAGAAAGCTTTGCTTCTCTGGCACTCTTGTTTGGAAGGGATGTGTGGAAGTGATTTGTTTAGCTGGCTTGTAGCTTCTTCGCTCGCTTCTTCTGCCGTTCCCACACGGTGTGATCTTGATAACATGTGCTGCTCTCTTGCCTTCTCTCTCTCTTCCTCCCTCTCCTCTGCATCTGTTTTAAGCATTCCGTCCCGTGTGTGAGCGCATGTGACACTGCTGTTAAGCTGCGGGACAGGGCTTCTCTTGCCCCTCTGAGGGGTCCAGGGAGAGACGGAGGGAGGTTCTGATGGAGAGAGCATCGTGGGCATTATAAATAATCCCAGCAGAGGCTGGAACAGCCCGGAGGAAAGTGAAATATGCTCGCTGCTGTGGTTCCCACTGGAAAATGATGTGGGTGTTCAGGGCAGGACTTGTGCATTCTGGGACGGCAGCGTTAGGGCTGTTTCGGAGCCCCGTCAGCTTTTCTTCACTTCTGTGTCCAACTACAGTCCGGATAACACGTGCACGTCAGGGGCCAAGGCTGTACAGTTGACCGCTTTATTAGAAATCCTCTGTAATGCGCTGTACAGAAGGACAGTTTTCCTAATAAAGCAGCCAATGAGGGTAAGCGTAAAGAGGGTGTTTCCAATAAAGTGGCCAGTGAGCTGAAGTGCAAGGCTGCGGTTTCTAGAAAAGTGGCCAGTTGGAGGAAGCACAGAGTCGGTTGTTTCTGATATCGTGGCCGGTATAAAGAGGCACAAAGTGGGTGTTTCTAATAAAGTGGCCAGCCACTGGAACCACAAGGTGGGTGTCTAATAAAGTGGCCAGTACCTGAAGCAACACAAAACTGGTGTTTCTAATAAAGTGGCCGGTGAGTGAAAGCACAAGGGTGGTGTTTCCAATAAAATGGCCAGCAAGCGTAAACAAAACATTGGTGTTATTTTAAAGTGGCCAAAAAGAAGAGTCACAAACTGGATTTAAAAAAAAAAAATTGCTCATAGAGACGAAGCACAAGTCGGGTGTTTGGAATAAAGTGGCCAGTGAGGAGACATGGAAGAGTCTTTAGCTCCCTTCATTGGCCAGCTGTTTTTCACATTTAGGTGTATTAATTGCTGCACTGTTTTCACGAACCCTAGAAAGAAATAAACACCTATAAATGGGGACGAGCCTTCAAATCATTGTAAACTCATCTGGTGGAATCCCGCTCGATGCTCAGGAAGGTTTTGTTTTTCTTGCTGTTAGATTCCTTTTTTCACGCTTTCGGTCTTCAAACTTCCGGAGTGAAATGTGCTCCCATCCATCTGACAAAATCATTTCGTCCAATAAGAAAAGCACCGCCGGTCAAGCCGGTGTCCCGATTAGCACGGATAAAAGCCCAGCAGCCCAAATGCAGACCGCAGGTTTATTATGGGTAGCAATAGTTTGTGCAGTGAGTGATTGTTAATGAGTTTAGCTCCTGCTGATCCTCCTGCAGAGTTTCAATCAGCTCCGCCTCATTCCCCCATTCAGAAGAGTGACAGCTTCTTTTTCCGGGACATGCACAGGTTTGGTTTCAAATATTGTAGTGTTGTGGATAGTGCTGAATGCTTTAATGAACTGCAAATAGAAACAGGAACATCTCAGCCCATCAGGCACATTTTTGCTGCAAATGATGCATTTTGTACATCGATTGACAAGGAGAACCACAGAAAACATCAAATTTATTCACTGAATGTTAGAACGGGGTCTCAAACAGGAGGAGGAAACTGATCAAATCCGAGTTCCAACTTCTCAAGCTTCTCAAGTGGAGTATTTGTTATCATAGAACAACCACATGTCCTAAGAGCTGCTTAGCCTAAACACGGGGATGGAGGCTGGAGCCTCTTCCAGCACTGGCAGAATGAAAAGGTGGACAGACACCCTGGACATACTGGCAGCCCATCAGAGGGCGGACACACAGAACCAGATTGGCATCAGCTAAAGGGAAACATACAGAAGTGAGAAGAACAAGCTCCGCACGTACCAAGGACCGATCAAAACCACAGTCTTGTCGCTTCTCAAGCTGCTCAGGCACTGAAAATGAGAGACAAAAACTTTGTCCTTCAGCAAGATCTGGAGAACTGTTCCTCAACAAGACATTAAAGTCTGATTCTGTAGAAGCAAAATATGAAGGAACGAGGGGCTCGAGACTTTTGCACAGTATTGTATAGGATTACTTGTTCGCTCTGTTGTGTTTCTTCTGATTTTGGGCCAAACTGCTCTTTTAAGAGGACGCTTTCCCGTGCTGTACGTCTCTGTCAGTCAGTTTCCCCCTCAGGGTCTGGACCTCCCTTCTTGTTTCCTGTAGTTGCTGACTTGCTGAAATATTACCCCATGCACAGTGGGACCTGGTACTTCTGCAGCCCTTTAACACTGTACTTTTACACACTCTACTGCAGCCAGACAAGGCAGACAGGCGTTGGACGTCGCAAACAGGCGACAGTTCACACTTAACAGTGCTGGTTTAGCGCTAATAATCATGGAAACCACCAGCAGGGACAAATGAAGTACCGTGTACACTGTAAAGCAATACTGGAAGGCCAGAAGCAAGTCCTTTGATGCTGAACACTAGAACCAGGCGTGTTATTGCATCGTGCACCAAGGAGCCCCTAACCACAAGGGGGCGCTCGATGCTTTCATGCTAAATATGCAGTCAAAGCATTAAAACCCCTGACAGGGGAAGTGACGTTGATTTTTTCGTGGCATGTGTTGAGATGTGGGATATATTAGGCACTTCTTGAAGTTCTTTCCAGGTCTATGATGTCGTGATGGATTCAATATCTGCACTCTAGGGACTTACTTTTCTTTTCCCCAGAATGGAAGCACTCTGCAGTCCCAGTATGCGGTCCCAATCTGCTCTGTCATGGTCGAAAGACAACATGTAGTCTTTTTGGAAAGCATTTTTTTTCCAGATTGTTCCCTTTAACCGTCCCAGGGCAAGCATGTTTGACTAAATATTTGAGGAATCGTCTCTTGAATTGACTTTTAAGAGTCTTTCAGGAGACTTTCTTTAATAAACCTTTATGGATGAACCCATCTCGGGATGTCTTCACTGACTGTTGATCCATTTCTCCAAGCTGAAAACGGTTTGTTGTTGTTAGCGTGGTTGTTAGCCACCACTGGCAGTACCATTATGCCTTAGATTGAGTCCGCTAACCAATCAGAGCCTGTGTTTCTGATTCTATGCAAGGGAGCAACTTGAGATTGTTCCTATTTATTTCCCTCTGCAATTAGAACTGGATGTGCTTGGACACGTTCTCCATAGCTGGAGACAGAGGAGCTGTTTTAGCTGTAAAAATAAAGCATAGATGAAATGTTGAATGTCCTGCACACTTCGAAGGTTGGAAGCTTATCATGTCTTGTTTTGGTGCCGTGGTTTGTGCCATCACCTCACAGTGAGAAGCTTTCTGAGTCTGATTCCCAGTCTGGGTTCTTTCTTTTTGGGGGTATGTTCTCTCCATGTCCACTCAAGTTTCCACCATTTCATTTCATCCCACAGTCAGAAGACATGAGCTTCAGGTGGATTGGAATGGCCCATAGTTATGTCTGAGTAATAGACTGGCCTGATGTCCAGGTTCTTTCTACACCTTTTGCTCAATGAGAGCAGGAGGAGCTCCATCAACCGACGGGACCCTGCCTAAAATAAATGAAAGTGACCATATCCAGTGATAGGGACGGTACCTTGCTCTCAGGGTAACCTACTGGTCTGGACTCAGACCTAGCAGCTTCTTCTAATGGGGGATCCCAGTCCCTAAACACTAGGCCATACTGGTATATATGCTGCAGTTCAGCTGGCAGCTCTTGCTGCAGGAAGTCGCTCTGGTTTGCTTCGGAGTTATGAGTATATGTCGTGTGCAGCCTTGACTGTGTGTCTGAGTTTTCACAGCACACTAGAGGTGACAAGAAGCTGCCAGAAGGTGATCAGCAGCTGGCGCTAGTCCCTCCGCAATGGATTGTCTTCCAGCCTTAGCTGCGTTCAGCTGGGTTTTTAGAAATGTGACAGTAGAGCAATTCCTCATCGCTCTGGTTTCCTCATCAACACTGACCACGCGATTGGCCTTGCCGACGCTGATACGTCTCCCAGATGCAAACGCACTTCTCCCTCCTACCGAATGACTCCATCACCACACCCTCCATTTGAGGGAGGCAGCCAGAACTCTCCCTCACACACGTACTGTAGGAGGGAATCTGCAACCCTGTGATGCACAAGTGAAAGTGAAGTGAAAGCGACTATTTGTCATTGTGACGGCACAGCATGGTGAACCACAGTTAAATGCATTCCCTGCATTCAACCCATGTGCATTGTAGCAGGGAGCAGCCAAACATCCTGCACCCAGAGAGCACTGGCTGATGGGGCGGAGCTAAAGTCCTTTCGGCTGATGGGGCGGAGCTCAGGTGCTGCAGACTGAAGCAATTGAGCTAGTTTTGTAAGCTGAATAGAGGGGGCTGAAGAGCTGTTTGCTGAAGGGGCGGGGATTGTTCTGTAAGCAGAATGGGTGGAGCTAAAGTGCTGTTGTCTGAATGGGTGTGGTTAAACTGCTATAAATTGAATGGGTGGAACTAAATTGCTGTACGATAAATGGGAGGGGCTAAACTGTTGCAAAGTAAATGGCTTTACAGAGACTTTCACTTCTCAAACTCTCTCTCTCTCTCTCCCTCACTCACTCTGTCTCGCTCTGTATGTGTGTGTGTGTGTGTGTGTGTGTGTGTTGGTAGGTAGCATGGCTGTCCCGTAATGGATCAGTAAGAGTGTGTTTTATGAGCTCAAATGGTCGTTAAGAAGGAGGCCTGGTTTTTTTTTATGGTGATGTGGCACCTGTTGCCTTAGGGTGAGAGGACATGTCAATTACTGCCTGCTGCTGAGAATACACACACACACACACACACACACACACACACACACACGGAGACGCACACACACATATACACATGCCTATACTGAGAGCCAAAGCATGCTAAGCATTTTCCCCTTTCTAATCATGTGGCTTTGTAGTGTGTGTGTGTGTGTGTGTGTGTGTGTGTGTGTGTGTGAGTGTGTGTGAGTGTGTGTGAGTGTGTGTGAGTGTGTGTGTGTGTGTGTGTGTGTGAGTTAGTGTGTGTGTACTGGAGCATTTCAGCAGAGAGGAACCGTTGGGGCCTTAATGGAGGGTTTAATGATTTCTGGACTACAAAACGTACGTTTTTATTTTGGGTCATTTTTATTGAGTAGCACTGTGTTTTAAGTTCATTTAATTATTTGTTTAAGTTCTGCAGTTCTGAAAAGACTTTTTCTTCACGGTAGCAGGACAGAAGTAGTAGCAAGTTGTCCTCTTGGTTTAGGTCTTCAGGTGCTGAACTTATGATTTATGTCCTATGATTTCACATTAACCCTCCTGATTGGGAACTGACAGTGGAAGTAAACAATCACATTTGATTTACAGTAAAAAAGGCCAACCTCATGACTTCAGTACTTTTGTAGGTTCTAGATACATCACTGACTGTAAACAGCAGCAGCAAAGTCTGACCTAAGTCACATGGCATTGAGTTCTAGGTTTCATTCCAGGCCTGGGTCCTTTCTGTTCGGTTCTCCCCGTGTCTTCACGGATCTCCAAAGACATGCACGTCAGTACGAGACGCTCGATGGCGGTGTCTGTGACCTGCAGGCGGTCAGACAGAAAGAGGAAGACGCAGAGGACCGGAAGAAGAAAGAACCAGAAGAACAACAAACACATAATGCACTAAAATAAGAAATGTAAAAAGTGAAAGTGAAGTGAAAGTGACAAGGTGTCATTGTGAAACACAACAAAATCCTCAGCTTTTCATCCACACGCACAGTGCAGCAGGGGGCAGCTAATTAAAGCGCCCGGGGAGCAGTGATGGGGACGGTACCTTGCTCAAGGGTACCTCAGGAAAACTTACTGGTCTCATAAAATATACCATAAAAAATACCCTATTTAAGGACGAAACCTTATATCTCTACGCTTGAAGGCGGAGACGATGATGTTATGTCTGCTACGCTTCATTTGAAACAGGAGAGAGGCGTCCCACACAGTGAAACAGGCTGAACTCTGAGCTGGCAGCAGTGACGGGAGGTACTGGTCTCCTGGTACGATGCTCAAGCCACGATACTGTTCTGTTATGAAGGTTTGCAAAATGCAATATGCTATAAATTGCACTTGACTGCATCTGCCATGCTTGGTCCTTCCCTCCATTCTGCTTATCCCAACTTGGGTCACGGGGGTGGAGCCTGAAAACCAAAATTGGAAACTGAATAAATGTTCTCTCTATATGCTGGAAAATGTGCTTTCGAAAAACCTTTCTGTGTGACTGCCTGACTCGCCCCATCGATTTGCTCCGCCCACTCCTGCTGAAGTTATGTCACGTGTTGTTCCTGCAGATGGTCTGCATACTAGAGTGAAAAATGGAGGGAACAAGATTAATCGATGGACTGTTCATGCCGATCAGCCTTCCAAAGGATCCACACAAGTCTGAACATTGCAGCCACATCACTTCTTCAGCTGCATATTGGGGCTGGTCTAGTGTTTAGGGACCAGGTCCCGGGATCGGATGGTTTGGGGTTCGAATCCCAGCCCAGTAGGTTGCCCTGAGGTTCCCTTGACCAAGCCGTCGTCCCCATCAGTGCTCCCTGCGTGCTGGGTATGGCTGCCACTGCTGCACGGTGTACGTGGGTTCAGTGCAGGGGATCTGTTTTGTTGTGGTGGTGTGTTTCCCAATGACAGGTAGTCACTTTCACTTTACTACATAGCCGTCATGTTTCAGACTAAATAAGAGAAATTATAGGAAGGCTGCCTAGTGGTTAGGATTGAAAGATTGTGGGTTCAAGCCCCTTACCAGTAGGTTGCCCTGAGGTACCCTTGAGCAAGGTACCGTCCCCGTCACTGCTCCCTGGGCACTTTCATAGCTGCCCCCTGCTGCACGGTTAAATGGGTTAAATGCAGAAGACCAATTTCGTTGTGGTTCGCTGTGTGTTCTCCCAATGACACGAATAGTCACGTTCACTTTATAAGAGGGAGTGGGGTAAAGAAAAGAAGCGTGTATAATTATTCATTCTATACACACACCTTCTGGATGTGATGGATTAGACTAGTGAAAATGGACAAATGTCTTTCAGAGCGTATGTCCCTTCATCAGCGTGGGTTTAACCACTTGATCGTGAACATTTACTGCTGCTGCAGTAACGCTCTGGACTGGCATCGGTTCTGAACACACAGACTGGGTTTGGAGTTGGGAGGCTGGGAAGTGAATGATGATAAGATAATTGGTAAGATATAAGAGGAGGATCTGGCCTCTTTAACGGCTGCTGTCCCGCTGAAGTGGTCCTCTCTGGTGGGTGAGGTGCGAACGTGTTTGTTTCCTCGTGTCCTCTTTCTTTCCTCTTTCCTTTCACAGGCTGTTCTCTCCTCTTCCTTCCTGCTTCCATCCTTTTTTGAAAGACACACAGCTTTTACCTCCTCACCGATTTGCTGATTTCCTCTGGAGAGCAGATTTACCGCCTGCTCTGCTCGCTCTCACCCTTCCCTTCATCCTCTTTCCTTTCGCAGGCTCAGTCCATTCCTCTCTCTCTCTCTCTCTCTCTCTCTCTCTCTCTCTCTCTCTCTCTCTCTCTGTCTCTGTCTGTCAGTCTTTCTACCTTTATGTTCTGATCTGTTTCTCTCTCTCTTTCATACTCTTAACTTATATGTCTCTTCTTTTCTCCATTTCTTTCTTTTTCATGTCATACATTGTTTCATAATCCTCTTCTTTCTTTCTTTCTTTCTTTTTCTTTGTCGATCCCTCTTTCTTGCCCCCTCTTTTTCTCTCTTTTACTTGCACTCTTGCTCTCATTTGTGTTCTCTCTCTCTCTCTTTCTCTCTCTCCCCCTCTCTCTCCCCCCTCACTCCCCCCCCACTCTTTCCTCCAGCTGTACCTCCTCTCTCCATTCCTCCTCTCTTGCTCCCTCGGTGTTTTTGGCAGTGGTAGGGACGCTGGCTGTGGGACGGGGCGGCTCCTGGGCTTGTCTGAATGTGTGCAGCGCTGAGTGAAGGAGTGAGAGAGCGAGTGAGTGATCAGAGAGAGCTCAGGAGGACGCGGGAAGTGTGTGGATAGCTGCTTTTCTGCCGGTTTCCCTGCTGGTCGTCCACAATGCTGTCGGCTCTGGCCGTCCTGTCGCTGCTCTGCCTTCACACACAGATGCTTGTCAAGACCTGGCCACAGGTGAGCTCACAGACCCAGCCCAAGACTGAGTCCTGGGACTGAGTCCTGTTTGTACATCTGCTTCAACTGACTAGTATTCAAATGTCTGGGAAATTGCAATAGAGAGTAGGGCCTACACTAAGCTTAGCTTAAAACTAGATCACAACGTCAGTTTAGCGTTTTAAACAAGTTGGGAAATTGTGGTGGGATTCTGGGATCAGTCTTCATTTCTGGAGATGCAGCAGCACGGTGTAATAAAGGAGCGGTTTCCATGGAAACCCAAATCTGACGAAAGTATCATGTTTTCTGTAGGCTCTAGAAGTCTAGCGGTTTCAACTGGAGATGCACATTTGACAAAATTTTGTAGACACCTGCTCTTCCAGCCTTTCCTCTGAGATCAAGGGTGTTAATAGGGGAGTTCGTCCCACCATGCTTGTTCCAGCAACCTCTATTCTTCTGGGTGGACTGTAGATGTTTGAATATTAGAACTTTAGTGAGGTCAGGTACTGATACTGGACCCCAAACTCCCTTCCGGCTCTTCCCAGACTTCTTTTGTTCTCCAGAGATTGTAGCTCCACTGTCCAGTGCAGTGGGGGGGTAGATTTGACCATAGGCTGATGTGTGGCAGCTCCAGAGCTCCCCATTCCGCCAACGTTTTCTGTTGTAATAAGTCTCCTGTTTTATTGGTCTGATGTTTCATTTCGGGTCATCCTTCATACCTCAATCCGATGACCCACCCATGATGTCACTCAGCTTCCTGCTTCCTCTTAACAGATGGGTCCTGAAATGGTATTGACCCTTCTGCGTCATTAAGCTGTCACTGCTGGCCTTCCTACCAACATAGGGTGACCACCCAGATGGCATCCCAGAGACTTTTTTTAACTTTGCCTCATAAAAAAGAATAATGCTTTGACACACACACACACACACACACACACACACACACACACACACACACACACACACACACACACACACACACATATATATATAAATATGTCTTAGTGTGAGCTCTGATGCTCATGTAGTCATCATTGGGAAAGGAAACCAGGGAATATTTCACAAAGCCTGAGTGACCTTTGCCTTTTTTTATTAAGCAAGCTTGACTTTTACCAACGGTTTGGACAGAAATTCGCAATCTTTCCACAACTGACCCTAATTTAGTCAATCCGCTTTGCTGTTTAGCTCTTTGGATTCAATGCAGATCCAAGATTTGGGAGGCTTAATCTCATGCTTAGTTAAAAGAGGTACAACCAGCAGGGAAATGTAACTTGGGACACTCTTTGGACAATAAAAAAAAACATGCTTAATATACTAAATATACCCAATATACCAAAAAAAGATCAGATTCGTAACACTAAAATGAAAAATGGATAAACAGATGAATAAAGAGCTTGATTAGTACCTGTAATGGAGTGTTATGCTGTCCTTTTCTAGAGAATGATTTGACATGTCAACAAGCAAATGTGTTCATTTTGATGGAAAATCCTCACTTTTTCCTGTAGACTCTTAGTGAAATACCCCCAGCTCTTTCATTCTGCGCAACTCGACACATCAGGGATGACCTTTGGGCTTAAACAAACTCGCTGTGTGGTTTCTGCCCGGGCTTCGGGGAACCCGACTCCAGCAATAGCCGCAGGATCAACAGCATGCCGGCTATTTTAGCCGGGTTTACTGGCTCTGTGTTTTTATGGTGTGATGGTAGCCTTGGCCTCCCGCCTCAGAGCGTGCCCAGTGGAGCTTACGAGGCCTCGTTACAGCGGCCAGAGTGCTAACGAATGAGTCCGTCCCGCCAGACAGAGGAGGCTTCCTTGCTGACGTCAGGCCCCAGAAGCCCCATGAATCGCCATGGCAATGAAACGGAGCTAAATCATCCCGCGCCAGAGTGGACGGTCGCTCTCGCTGGACACAGAAGTCCATCTCATGATCGGCTCTGTGGGAAATGCCATGTATTCGGAGCGAAGGGCAGATTTACCGCTTTTCAGTCGTTCCTAGCAGCTTGTGTTTCTTGCGGCCTCGTGTTTCCGAGTGCTCGGCCCACTGTTTTGGTTCTATTCCCAGTGTGTTCCATTTCTTAAGTTACAGGGGCGAAATGTGAGGGGAAAGTTTTCTCATCGGCTAATGGACAAATCCTAGACTTTAGGGCAAGCGAAGCAAGAAGCTCCTGCACAAAAGCTTGTGCAGTCCTGTGCAAAAATCTCTGCACCCCATTTTCAGGTTCCATTTTGTTGACGTTCTAGGAAAAGTAAAATCTGTCAAGTAAAAAAAAAAAACTGCAACTACTTATGTGCTGTGCGGAAACGATGGAACGTTTAACATCTAAATATACAAGTTTTATTTTTACCAATAAAGAATTTGTGCCCTAAATGCAATTCTGCATTAAATTTGTGCACCAAAATTTGCAGAAAGTTGCACCTTTGAGTTCCACAAATCCATAAAGCACGTTGGAGCAGGGGTGTAAAAACTTTTTGCATCCGTCACTATGGAGCGTTTTTATTTTCCAGACGTGGCTTAGGTCAGGCCTGAGTGATACTGAAACGACGAACGTTGAGTTGAAATATAAGAAATAAGCGAAAGTGAAAGTGACTATTAGTCATCGCGAAACACAGCACACGGTTAAAAGCCATACAAACACCGTATACAGCACCGGGGGAGCAGTGATGGCAACAGTACCTCGCTCAAGGGTTACCTACTGCTCCGGGACTCTGAACCACGATATTCCAATCCTAGGACTTCCTCCCTAAACGCATGAAAATGTTTAGAAGATCTCGACTTTGAGCTCAGATACCCTTTCCATTGGAGATTTTTTTGCCAGTTAACGTCCCGGATGATCTTGATGAGCCATGGCAAGTTGGAGCAAGTCTCACAGAGTTTCAATCCAATCTACCCTTTCGATCTCTCACAAGATGAACATGAGGCGGTTGATGGGATGGGGAGAAAAGCTCTTAAGACTCTCAGAGCTCTTTTTTAATGAACACATGGTGGTCTATGCATCGTAAAGCTGATCTAAACAGAGATGAAACGACTTCGCCGTGTCACTGCGATGTAGTGAACGGCAGTGGCTGCTCTCATTAAGAAAGCTGCGGTTGTCTCCCAAAAACTGTACGCTGCACTTCCCCATGTGGAGACCACATGCCTGTGGCCTTTCCCTGCCACATGCTCTACACATGGATCAGTTTTGGTTCTGGTCTGGGGGGGGGTTCTGTCATGTCATGATGTGACTCTTTAAATCACAAGGGCATGCAAAGTATGCACCAGCATGCATCTTTCATTTACCTCGCTATGATTTCAGCAAGGCTGCTATGACTTTTGAGACTTTGAAAGCGGATATTGTTTTTGGATGATCGACCTAACACTTCCAGAAGATTGAAAAAAACAATATGGACTCTTGGGACTTTTGGTTAATGTTGCATTCTGTGTTTATTCTGGTCCTCCTTAAGCTTGGAACGCATGAAGTGTTCTTTTTCCTCATGCAGCAAGCATATTCCGTAGCAAGCTTGATTTTTCTTGGGCCTGGCCCTTCTACCGCGGGCCCCTGTTCGCCATTATTCTTCTACGGACCAAGTGAGCGGAATGGGCTGCGGATCAGATATAAGGGGACGGCCGCGCAGGAGCATATCTGAGGTTTCGTGCTCCGCTCTGGGCCAAACCGCAAAGCCTTCATACCACCGGATAAGCTTCCGCTTTAAGCTGGAGGCTTGAGCAGCGACTGGGGTGGTAGGGATGCCCCGGGACCTAAAATGTAGTCCGAGTGCCAAGCCAAGGGCTGTTGAATGATGGGAAAATCCATGAGCTTTGTGTTCATGGCAGTTTTGGCGTATAAAACAACGTCATTTTGAAAGCAGATACCATTTGACAGGGTGAATATAAAGTTGTCGGTGGCCATGTTTTCGAGCTTATTGGTGATCCGTTGTGTTTTTATCATGCTGCCCATTTTTCTTCTCTCACTTCTTCAGCACACCTGCCTCAAGTCTCTGAAAATCTCTGGGGGTCTGCTGGTTTGAATCAGCTAGAACGTTCAATTAAACACAGTGTAAAAAGCAAGGCGCCCTAGTGGAACCGAGAAGTATTGCGGGAGGATGTTCTCCGAGACTCATTGTAGGTCATTCCTTAGGTTAATATTCTGTGTGGTTTTCTGTTAAAGAAGGAAAAACATGATTGTGGTTCTAGAGCGATGCTATATTTTACGTTCTCGGATCTTTGTATTATAGTGAATTGTGTTTTCACTGGACTAGTCTTGCATCGCAGGGATCCGGACACTTCACACCTCCAGCGCTGCATCTTCGTCCAAGTTGTTTATTGGACTATCCTGGACGTGGATTTCGCCTAGTTTTAGTCTAAACTGCACGGCCAATGGTGTGTCAGAATAGGTTAATGCTTAGTCTGGGTCTGGGAAACGGGTATATGGTCAGTTTCGTCATTTGGACTGGAACTTGCCGCTAATAGAGCACCGCGATATTTCAATTTGCACCAAGATATTTGGTTTTGGTTTGGTTCTCACTCGCTATAAACAGGCTCAAAATGGTTCTTTTCTCTCAGGGTTGTTTTGTATTTTCCAAGATATGTTCAGAAAACAATATTATTTATAACAGAAACTATAAAATATGAATAGACTGTAATACTTTCTCCGGGCCTCGCTTTACTTTTGGCCTGTGCAAACCAAGTGATGGGCTTTCTGGTTGGGTTTCGACCCACTGTATTGAGAAATATCTAAGTGGGACGCTTTCGGGCGATGACTAATGAGGTAAGCAGAAGGTTAGTGGTGTTTACATTTAGACCTACAGTTTAGTTTATTAGTCCTTGGGCTGGGCCTCAGCTCATAAGGTACCAATATATCTTCTGGCATGTTCCTATGGTTAACTCATTTTCGCTGAGTGATTGGGCTTCAGACCATCACCTCGAAGTGTAAAGTCATTGCATTAAGATGCATAGCTCATATATTTCCCTCGTTTACGGTCATTTTCAGAAGCAGCCTCGTGTTAGAGATGAATAAAGTCTAGTAAAAGCAGAAAGAGAACTTTTCTACAACGGTTCTGAAACAAATCAGGCTTTGCACTGTATTTCTTTTATGCCATCACTAGTTCGTGGAACATCATACGGTTAGATCATTACCATCTCGAAGCTATCGTGGCATAAGGTCACCTCCATAATAAATTATTGGCTGGAATGGTCCTACTTGTGCATTTTTTAGCTCGAACGCAGGTAATGTAAATATTGCATTTCCAGATGAGCTGATGCTCCCCGGCGCATGCTGATAGGCCTCTGGATCTGCTGAAAAAAAAGGAAGTCCCATAAAGCTCAGCAAATGTTTCTTACACTCGTGGACTATAATGTGTAAGATCTTCTGTCCCCTGATGAATGTCAAATTTTCGGTGTAATATTTCTCTTTAATGACCCTTGTCAGGTCAGTAGCAGGTCACTACGTGATATAAAGCACCCAGGAAGTGCTTTCGGTGGCCTGGATACAGTCTGTTTTTGAGTCTGTCTATCGAGTGCTTCTCATTCCAATGAAAAAAGGAAAAAGGTCGTTCCCTTTCTGATCAGCACAGCCTGCCTGCTAGAACCTTACACCCGCCCAAGCCAGTGGAGAAAGACTGAGTGATACTGAGCTTATAGCTCCCTGATTTTATCTTCTTGTTCAGATTCATAGAACCTGGTTGCAGTGGAAGTTGCTTTTGTCCGTTTGCTGCTTGTTGATTTTTCCACAATGCCAAGTCTAATAAAGGCAGTGCTTTAAAAGCAGCATCCCAAAGAAAAGGGTTCAGATTCTGAGAGCAACATACCCCACGAGCAGCCGAGCTTCAGACCCAGACTGTTCCAGAGACATTAACAGCCTTGGAAAAAAAACGGTGGCAACAAGGATTTCTCATGTGGATGTTTTATGTATACATTAGCTCGACGGCGCTGGCTGTTTAATTTTTGCCAGGGTATGGCAGGGATGTTTGGGAGGAAAGACAGCAGAACCTTCAGGATCTCCTGCCAGAGCACAGTGGATGAGCTTTAGCATGATCCTGTGGTGTTTTTCTTCTGGGATTCTTCATGTTTTTAAAATGTCAGGGGTTCACTGGAACCTTTGTGCATACGTTCCTTTGATTTACCCTGGAGGATAACTGGGCTATCATTAATAGGGAGTAAACAGTTTTGTGCTGATTCAGCAGAAAGGACATAGAGATCCACACGGTGATTTATGAGATTCATATATTGCACAGTGAGACGCTCATGGACACATCTGGACTCCCTCTTTGACTTCTGCGTATCCTGCCCTGTGGCTGTGTGTAATCAGCCACAGTCCTCGCTGAGTAATGCTGAAAATGCTGCTGGCACTGTAGAGTTCAGGGCAGTTTTTCTTTTAAAGAATAACATCCGCAATAGATCCAGCAAGTCAAAACAGATTATTTTGACAGTGCTATCATTATTCATTTCATATAGATTTCTGCCACATCTGTATCCCTCCCTGGCTTATCCTTGCTCATCATTTTGACCCATTTCGCGGTATTTAGATTTATTTAGATATGACTTATTATAGAAGACAATGATCAGTTAATAAGACCTAGGGGGCAATTTAGCATCTCCAATCCACCTGACCTGCAGGTCTTTGGAAGGTGGGAGGACAGAAAGGACCCAGGCCGTCCCGTCTGGGAATCAAACCCAGGACCTCCTCGTGACAGCGGTATCCACTATTCATTTTAGTGAATTTATTTCATGTTAGCGGTTCCGTTTCGGTTCTCCGGTGTGCCTGAAATTCAGTCTGAGCCGATCATTTGTACCGTAAATCTTAACTACTCACTCAACAGGAGGAGATACGAATCCCACCACACATCACACAGCGGGGCAGCGGTGGCCTAGTGGTGAGGGAGTCGCCCTGGATCAGAAGATTGTCGGTTCCATTCCCTCACCAGTAGGTTGCCCTGAGGTACCCTTGAGCAAGGTACCGTCCCCGTCACTGCTCCCCAGGCCTTTCATAGCTGCCCCCTGCTGCACGGTGTTTGAATGGGTTAAATGCAGAGATCCAATTTCGTTGTGGTTCACTGTGTGCTGTGCTGTGACCTCGCAATGACAAGAATAGTCACTTTCAGATAGATTAGTTTTAGGGTTGAATAGCGTTTTCTGCTGATTTCGGATCAGTTCTGATCCCTGGTATTGGTATCATTTCTAATATGATTTGCTGATAAAGTTCAGCAAGTGTCCTGTTGACTTCTACTATAAATATGTCGACAGGTTTCCAATTTGTGTTGAAATCACTGTCCGTGGCAAGTTTTCGCAACAGTTGTGTCAGAAAGCGGGAAAAGTCTGGAATTACCGCTTCAGGAAAAGAATTCACAGATGTTCCCCACGGCCTTGACGCGTCGGTGGAAAAGGCTACTTCCGGGACACCTCAGCTGGCCGACACAAATGTGACAGAAAGCAAATGTCCTGTGCTGGGGGGTCAGCTGTGCAGGATCCTCGGTCGCCACCGAGCGCAAAAACGAGGCTGCCATTTGTGTAACTCTAATCAGGAAGTTCGTTGACCTTTCTTTGCTCACACAACTGAGTCCCGGCTGGACCCAAAACTTCACCCCCTGGTCAGAACAAAGAGCTGCTATATTCGGGCGGAAAGGATCCGGAGCCTGCCGCAGACGTGATTAACATAACAGTAAATGTTTACACAGCTCTGGGTCGATCACGTGAAAGAAAAAGGGCGACACATCTGACAATCCCATTCTAATCTGCAGCTTGGCAGTTACTGAGTGACTTAGGATGTGGGTTTCTGTGAAGGCGGTCTATTACGCTGTACTGCTCTGGATATAATTACATCACGGCAGTTTAAATACGGCGAAACATTTTCCCAAACCGGTTACATTTGTCTGTCATCAGGCCAGAGTTACTGACATCTACTGTAATGATTCAGAAGCTGCTCAGGCAGCTGGCTTTTCCTGGATGCTAATGATCTCAGACAGCCATCAGTTCCCGACGTTCCTTTTCCTTGGAACACTTTTAACGGCTCGTAAAGGTGTCTGTCTGTTCCACCTCGAAGGCTCTGTCCATCTGCATCAGCCTAAAGGTGCTGGAATATTAGAACTGACCACAGGTGAGGGGCCTTGAGTGAAATCTGTCAGATATATGCAGACAGTCAGAGGGCTTTGGGGTTGCTAGTCAAGGTCAAACCTGTGCTGGTGGATGGAACCAGACGTCTGAATCGCCTTCAAAGACATGAAGCGAATGCCTGAGACATCGCTTTACCAGAGTTTGAAGCGAAACCAAAGCAAAACAACCCCCCAAAGACAACATCTATCTTTTTTTGCTTTTGACTAATTTGAAATCTGAATAAAATAACTAGCACGATGTCATTAAAGTTGCTTCTCCAATGAGAGTAAATGAAAAAATGAATAGAAATATGCACAAACCTTGACGTTTGAAACTATTTTTCGATTCTGAGATGTTAGAAAGATCTCCATCCTTCCTTTAAGCCATTCATCCTATCATGGGATTGGGGGGAGGGGTTCCTGGAGAAGCACCCTGGACAGGTTGCCAGTCCATCACAGAGCAGACAGACAGACACACTCACACCTAGAATGGAACCCAGATCCTTCTTGCTGTGATGCGACAGCAAGCACTGTGCCACTTGGCGTAGGTTTAGAAACAACTTTTGCCAGGTTTATTGGCTTTCGCTTTAAAACGACAGAAATAATCAACATTTACAGTAAGAGAAGTCGAGCGTCTCGCTGTTTTCCATCTGCATTTGGTCACATTTGAGCTTTTATAGAGACGCCGCTGGTATTTATTTCGACACTAATGGTGAGGAATTCTCCAAAGGGCTGCTCGGTGCCCACGACGAGACTAAACGTTTCCATCTGAACGTCGATTTCGGAGCACGCCTTGGTTCATCGCTAGCTCCTTTGGTGCTAAACAGAGTGAGCCACCCACAGAGAGCTGGCTGGAGAAATAGAAGCCAAGTGCCTTTAAGGTCAAAGCCGGGCTGGATGTGCTGAAAGGAAAAACTATTACATTCTTTTTCTGGCTTTGGTGCCACTTGGGGTTTGTTGTCATTCATTAGTTCAGTTGTATTTATTACGGAAGCAGAAGGTCTCCTGCTCCACATCCATCCTGACTCGCGATAGGATAATTAGTTAAAGTGACCTAAAAAACGCACACTTCTTTTCTAACCGGGTGTCAGAATGACTGAGGAACATCTCCAGCGCTCGGATTTGGACTGAGCATATTAAGAGCTTGTAACCAGCAGCTTTGTAGCTTTGTGTTTCTGACGTTTTCTTTTTTCCAATGGTTTCTTCTGGGGGTCTCTCATGGCTTTTCCGGGCCCCGGCACGCAGTGTCGTTTCCAACAGGAGAAAACTGCATGCGGTTTGGTGGGATCGGCTGAATCCTTTTCAAGGATTGTCCATAAAATAATGAAGTGCCGAAAAAAGCAGCTCTACTTGCCTGAGTTCTGAGTAATGTAAGGCTCAGACACACTACTGGACTTCTAGAGTGATCAGAAGGCTGCACTGTTCAAACCACAGCTGCACACAGCGAGAAGCTCCTGGGTTCGTGTGGAGTGGACATGTTCTCCCCGTGTGTGTTTCCTCCAGGAGCTCCGGGTTCTTCCCACCTTCCAAAGACGTCAGGTGGATTGGAGATGCTAAATTGTCCGCTAGGTGTGAGTGCATGCGAGTGTGGACCTGCCCTGCAATGGACTGGCTTCCTGTCCAAGGTGTACCTCCCTTTCACCCTGTGAGAGCTGGGGTAAACCTCCCACAACCCTAATCAGGTCAAGCAGCTCAGAAAGTGAGTGAGAGTGAGGAACTCTCACCTCACTCTCGGTAGTTACTAATCTCTGCAGGAAACCCTACCAAAAATCTTCTGACCCAGTTGTCCAGCCCTCAGAGCCTTCTGCTCGTCCATTTTTGCTTCTTCCAACGCCTCTATTTCAAGATCTGGCTCTTGCCGTCTACTAGGTCCCACCCTGAGAGGTAACAGTGGAACGAGATCATCGGCGTTTTGGCTGATTGGTGGAAATTAAACAATGATCTAACCTGAGTGGAGAAATATTCCTCTGTTGGACGCTGGGCGAGAGTGTTTCTCAGAGGTGTGTGCGTCTGTGGAATGTAACCACACGGATGTGATCCAGTGAATAAAGGCCGAGTTTATTCTTCTACATTACAGCCACCACAGAGGCTGCAGCCGGTACCGGCGACTGCAGCTGTAGGAGGGTTTTGTGGAGCGTTACAGCTCAGAGTCCTCGATTGGGATTTGTGGGGAAATGCTTTATGATACTGGGAATGCCATGGATTCTTTGGAATAGAACCTAAAACTGCACCGTAAAAGAGCAGATCCCCTGCTGTCTGAGAGAAAGAGTGAAGGTCGTCCCCAAGCCAGCAGGTGCCACTGCATTTACCAGCTGTTAGCACTGAAGCTCTTCTCTTCTCTTCTCTTCTGATCTCTTCTCTTCTGATCTCTTCTCTTCTTTACTGATCTCTTCTCTTCTCTTCTCTTCTGATCTCTTCTCTTCTCTTCTGATCTCTTCTCTTCTCTTCTCTTCTCTTCTCTTCTGATCTCTTCTCTTCTCTTCTGATCTCTTCTCTTCTCTTCTCTTCTCTTCTGATCTCTTCTCTTCTCTTCTCTGCTGATCTCTTCTCTTCTCTTTTCTACTGATCTCTTCTCTTCTCTACTGATCTCTTCTCTTCTCTTCTCTGCTGATCTCTTTTCTACTGATCTCTTCTCTTCTCTTTTCTACTGATCTCTTCTCTTCTCTACTGATCTCTTCTCTTCTCTTCTCTGCTGATCTCTTCTCTTCTCTACTGATCTCTTCTCTTCTCTTCTGATCTCTTCTCTTCTGATCTCTTCTCTTCTGATCTCTTCTCTTCTCTTCTCTACTGATGTCTTCTCCTCTCTTCTCTTCTGATCTCTTCTCTTCTCTTCTGATCTCTTCTCTTCTCTTTTCTACTGATCTCTTCTCTGCTGATCTCTTCTCTTCTCTACTGATCTCTTCTCTTCTCTTCTCTTCTCTACTGATCTCTTCTCTACTGATCTCTTCTCTACTGATCTCTTCTCTTCTCTACTGATCTCTTCTCTTCTTTTCTGATCTCTTCTCTTCTCTTCTCTACTGATCTCTTCTGATCTCTTCTCTACTGATCTCTTCTCTTCTCTACTGATCTCTTCTGATCTCTTCTCTACTGATCTCTTCTCTTCTCTACTGATCTCTTCTCTTCTGATCTCTTCTCTTCTCTTCTCTACTGATGTCTTCTCCTCTCTTCTCTTCTGATCTCTTCTCTTCTCTTCTGATCTCTTCTCTTCTCTTCTGATCTCTTCTTTTCTACTGATCTCTTCTCTTCTCTACTGATCTCTTCTCTTCTCTTCTCTGCTGATCTCTTCTCTTCTCTGCTGATCTCTTCTCTTCTCTTCTCTGCTGATCTCTTCTCTACTGATCTCTTCTCTTCTCTACTGATCAGTGGCCTAGCGGTGGCCTAGCGGTTAGGGTGTTAGCCACATGATCGGAGGATCGGGGGTTCAAACCCCTTCCCAATAGGTTGCCCTGAGGTACCCTTGAGCAAGGTACCATCCCCATCACTGCTCCCCGGGCGCTTTCAATAGCTGCCCACTGCTGCACGGGTTTGAGTGTGCATGGGTAAAATGCAGAGGTCCAATTTCGTTGTGGTTAATGTATGCTGTGCTGTGACCTCGCAATGACAAGGGTAGTCACTTTCACTTTTTCACTTTTTTTTCTCTTCTGATCTCTTCTCTTCTCTTCTCTACTGATGTCTTCTCTCTTCTCTTCTGATCTCTTCTCTACTGATCTCTTCTCTTCTGATCTCTTCTCTTCTCTACTGATGTCTTCTCTCTTCTCTTCTGATCTCTTCTCTTCTGATCTCTTCTCTTCTGATCTCTTCTCTTCTCTACTGATGTCTTCTCCTCTCTTCTCTTCTGATCTCTTCTCTTCTGATCTCTTCTCTTCTCTACTGATCTCTTCTCTTCTGATCTCTTCTCTTCTCTTCTCTTCTCTTCTGATCTCTTCTCTTCTCTACCGATGTCTTCTCCTCTCTTCTCTTCTCTTCTCTACTGATCTCTTCTCTTCTGATCTCTTCTCTTCTGATCTCTTCTCTTTTATACTTATCTCTTCTCTTCTGATCTCTGCTCTCTTCTCTTCTGATCTTTTCTCTCTTCTCTTCTGATCTCTTGTCTCTTCTCTTCTGATCTTTTCTCTTCTAATTTCTTCTCTTCTGATCTCTTCTCTTCTCTTCACTCATTCAATCCTAGCTCTTCCCTTTTCAATGATCTCTATCCTCCTCCCTCTCTCCCACTCCCTCTTTTCTCTCTGCACCTGTTCAGTGAGATGTGTTGATTTTATTGCTCTCAGACTTGAATTTATGACCTGCTGACAGGAGCGCTCTATACTTAACACGGAAGAAGACTTTTTACTCTCCAGCGGGGAAGAATGAGTGTGAAGAAAAGATATTGTGAATTAGAGACTAAAAGAGCTCTCTGAACCAGTGAGGGTCAAACCTGGAACAGACTTTCATTAAAGTTGTTAGATGTTTCTACCTATTCAGGTCACTTTTGCCTAAAGGAACAGCTCCAGTATTTTACCACAGAGGCTCTATCACTGGGACTTTTTGGGAAATACTTTATTAATACTTTACTTTTACAGTCTTTTACTATTGCAGGAAAGGCTAGTGACGATTGCTTTATGGGTCTCCCACTCTATGCTCTTGTCTTCATGTGTGTCTCAGAGTCCTGGCTGTGATGAGTTCCTGGGCTCAGGGAAGGTGATGGATAAGTGTGGTGTGTGTGGAGGCGATAACACAGCCTGTAAGCTGGTCTCCGGCCTCTTCCAGCACAGCCTCTCCAAAGTGGGCTACCATAAGATCGTGGAGATTCCAGAAGGAGCCACCAAAATCAACGTCACCGAGATGGTCAAGAGCCAAAACTACCTCGGTGAGTGAGGTTTTGCGAATCTCAGCAGTGATGTGATTTCAGTCATTTTAGAAAAACAGTGTCAGTGGCTCTTCTCTTCTCTTCTCTTCTCACTGCTATTAGATTTATGATCTCTGCTTTTATATGAGTTCAGCTGGCTTCTTCTGAGCTTCTAAAATGGTCAGATAAGTGAATTTAAAGGAACTTTAAACACATGAAATAATCCCTTTTCATTTCTAGACAGCAGTTCTCCATTGTGTCCTTCACCTTCTCCTCAATCTTTCATTCTCACAAAGCCCACCCATTAACCAAAAAGACTGAAAAATAGCGGCAGGATTACGTGTCCAGAGAGAGAGAGGCGAAAGAGAAAGTGGAGAGAGAAGGAGCCTCTGCTATTTCAGGAGTGACTGGAGGAATGTCAGTGTTTTATTGTTGGAGACATTGCTTTAATGAGAGCCATGCTGAAGCTCAGCATGTGTCTGGCTCCCTCTGTGTCCTCCAGGGGCCACGTCCTAAAACGAGCTTTCATTAGCGTCACCTTCCCTGTAGCTTCAGCGGCCACTTTAACCCCTTAATTTCATCATTTGGACCAAAATCTAGTGTACCATGGCTGTACCTGATCAGTGGTTTCTGAAGTGTTCTTCTTTAGTTTCTCGCTGGAGTTACGAGACTAATGCACAGATCACTCAGCATGCATTACTCTGCAAAAGTCCTGGACCAGCATTTATTTCTTTAAATATTGCAAGGAAATCACTTTGTTGATCCAAAATACAATTTAATCTAATTTTTCTTCGGCATCTTGAGTAGATTATGTGATTTACACCATACGTAGGTCACCGCGTGGCTTAAGAAACAATAAAACAGCTCAGTTCCTGGAACTGTGCTGAAAATGAGAGAAAAAACATTGCCCTACAGAAAACCTGGAGAACTCAAGAATACATTAAAAATACAAGAAGGTTTTGGAAGCAAAATATGAAGAATGAGGGGCTCAAGACTTTTGCACAGAACAGATCCCCCATGTTTTTAGATATCCTATCAGAAACCACATGGTTTAGAAGATTTAACCTCAATAGAGTTTCACATCAATGTGAGATGATTTATTATAACCTCTCTGATACCTTAGGATTAGCTATAAGCTGTATAAAGCGAGAAACTTGAGGACGACTAAGGACAGTGGTGAGGATGTGAGGACAGACACTAGACACATTCAGAGTCTGCAGGGGACGTGTTGATCATTTTTGCTGCGTTAAATCTGATGTATGAGAGAAGGAAAGGATTTGGAAGGAGAACATTTGCAGGACCGTAGAGGATGCTTTTTTCACCGGTCAACAAAAAGTGCTTCGTACCAATCAGGGGTGTAGTTATGGGGGTGCAGGGGGGCATAGGCCTTCTTGGAGACCAAGCCACCTCTCATTTCCATCTGACAGAAACCTTAAGGAGTTTTTTCTTCACTTATATATTTTTAAAAAATGGTCCTACATGGAATTACTGAGTGCTGGGCTACATGTTTTCCATCATTCAGTGATATCTGGACAGCGGTCAGAAGTTAAATGAGTTCTGCTACAGCCTGGATCTACAGGACTGGTGAAACGGGTGAAGCTTGTGTTTGTATTCCACCATCTCTTTTGAGTTACAGTACATCTGTGTGTCCTGCAGCTCTGCGGAGTCGTTCCGGACGCTCCATCATAAACGGAAACTGGGCCATCGACCGACCTGGAAAGTATGAAGGAGGCGGGACCATGTTTACTTACCGGCGGCCCAATGAAATCAGCAGCACTGCAGGGGAGTCCTTTCTGGCAGAGGGGCCCACGAATGAAATCCTGGACGTCTATGTGAGTGATTATGGTCATTTGGACAATGCTTTTAGAGATTCCTGGCAGACTGACTGGATTCATTATCCATCAGCAGGACACCCAATCCCTACATTCAGTAAGAAGGAATGTGTAAAAATGCATAAGAAAACAAACGACAACAATATTAATAACATTTTCTGTTTTCAAATCTAAAAGCTGTCCATTTATTAGTGGTTTTTGTGGTCTGTATTGCACTGCTGGGTTTTAAAATGACTTATTTCAAAGTTTATCAAGTTGTGGTGAATTTTCAGATCTACATTGCTGTGCAAAAATCTTGAGGCCCTCATTTCTTCATATTTTGCTTCCAAAGATTCAGATTTTCTTGTATTATTTAATGTATTGTTGAGGGACAGTTCTCCAGATCTTCCTGAAGGACAGTGTTGTTGTCTCTCATTTTCAGTCCAGTCTCTGTACCTGAGCAGTTTGATAGTTCTGTGTTGGTTAATCCACACCGTGATCTACGTCTGAACCTTCAAGCAGAACAAAGCATCTAACTTTAGGCAGCGGTGGCCTAGTGGTTAGAGAGTTGCCCCGGATCGGAAGATTGTGGGTTGAGCAAGGTACCGTCCCCATCACTGCTCCGCGGGCGCTTTCAATAGCTGCCCCCTGCTGCACGTGTGTGTGTGTGCAGATGATTCCAGATGATCAGGTGATTCATTTACTGCTGAACGCTTGGAACCCCTTTAGCTAAAACCTTGTATCTTCAGACACTTTGCCGCCTGGAGCGCTGCAACATTTGTTCCAACTGCATTCATTGAATCTACTCGACATTCCAGAGATAAGCTAGTTTCACAGCAGAAAAAGAGCATTTTTTACCAGCAAGTTTTGCACTTTTGCACAGTACTGTAACCAAATGTTGAATCATCTGTACCTGTTAGTGTCTCAGAGAATAATTTACAATAATAATAATAATATCATTGTCCTGCCTCTCTCTGGGTGGACAGACTGACCCTTCCCCTCCTCTCTTGCCAGCACATGATTTTACACTGTATTAAAAATGCCTCCCAGCTTGGAAATGTGGATAAGAAGGGAAAGTAGCCTATGATGTGAAAGTGATTCTCATCATTGTTAAACACAATGAAAGCTTCCTCTGCATTTCACCCATACACACACTGTGCAGCAGGAGGCAGCTATTTAGAGCACCCGGGGAGCTGTGATGGGGATGGTACCTTGCTCAAGGGTACCTACTGGGATTCGAACCCACGACCTTCTGAACCTGGGGCCGACTCCCTAACCACTAGACCGTTTTTCTCTGATACCAATGTTGCAAAGCTAGTAGATGTAAAATGTCACTTATTTGTTACTGATGGCTCTCTGTCCTCTGTTTTATTACTCAGATGATCTACCAGCAGCCCAACCCTGGAGTGCATTATGAGTACATCCTTCCACCTGAGAACACGGCTGGTAGCACAGACGAAGGTCAGCGTATTGTCAACACTTGGAGACTGAAAGTGATCTTATGTACCACAGTGGTTACTGCTTTGTAGAGTTGGTGTGTTCCCGCAGGCTCAGAACCCCCAGCCTGATTAGAAAAAGTGTCTCAGTAAAAAATGGACGGAAGGTCTTTGGAGAGTGCACAAAAAAGCAAAGAAATGTAAATGTCAGTGTGTGTTAATTAATGTTGGATGAATTACTGACAGATGGTTAATATTAGCAACTCATTTTGTGCATCATTGGTTTCAAATAGTTTAAAATATACATTTCAGTTTGAAATGTATCTGAAATTAAGAATGGACCAAATCTAGTTGTTGTTTAATACAATTTATATCCAGAAGGAATTATATCTCAATAAAATACCTGAAAAAAAACTGCAAAAACTCCATGTTACAATATTATCATCTATAATAAGATGCAAAAAACGACAGGAACGTCTTCTCATTACTTTATATTTTGCTGGGGAATCACCTTGTTGATGATTTCATTTGTGTCAAACTGTCCTATCTACATCATATCGAGAATTAAATGAACAAGTTTTTTAGTGCTCCAGGCTGTAAAATGTCTAAAGATACAAGGTTCTAGGTAATCCGGTTCCTACCACTCAGTGTTCAGCATCAGCAGAATGAATCACCTGATCATCTGGAATCATCTGCACCTGTTTCTTCACTGCTTCACGTCTTAAGTCAGACACTTTGTTCTGCTTGAAGGTTCAGACGTAGATCACTGTGTGGATTAACCAACACAGAACTATCAAACTGCTCAGGTACAGAGACTGGACTGAAAAAATGAGAACAACAACACTGTCCTTCGGAAGATCTGGAGAACTGCTCCAGGTACAGAGACTGGACTGAATGAGAACAACAACACTGTCCTTCGGGAAGATCTGGAGAACTGCTCAGGCTAGAGACTGGACTGAAAGCGAGGGAACAACAACACTTACTTGTCCTTCAGGAAGATCTGGGGAGAACTGCTCAGATACATTGACTGGACTGAAAATGAGAGACAACAACACTGTCATGTCAAGTCTGGAGAACTGCTCCAGGTACAGTGACTGGACTGAAGTAAGGAGACAACAACACTGTCCTTCAGGAAGATCACGGAGAACTGCTCGGAGTACATTGACTGGACTGAAATGAAGACAACAACACTGTCCTTCAGGAAGATCTGGAGAACTGCTCAGGTACAGAGACTGGACTGAAATGAGGGCCCACCAACACTGTCCTTCAGGAAGATCTGGAGAACTGCTCAGTTACAGAGACTGGACTGAAAGGCCAAGAGACAACAACACTGTCCTTCAGGAAGATCTGGAGGGAACTGCTCAGGTACATTGACTGGACTGAAAATGAGAGACAACAACACTGTCCTTCAGGAAGATCTGGAGAACTGCTCAGGTACAGAGACTGGACTGAAAATGAGAGACAACAACACTGTCCTTCAGGAAGATCTGGAGAACTGCTCAGGTACATTGACTGGACTGAAAATGAGAGACAACAACACTGTCCTTCAGGAAGATCTGGAGAACTGCTCAGGTACAGAGACTGGACTGAAAATGAGACAACAACACTGTCCTTCAGGAAGATCTGGGAACTGCTCAGGTACATTGACTGGACTGAAAATGAGAGACAACAACACTGTCCTTCAAGAAGATCTGCTCCTCAGTGATATTAACAATAAAGTCAGATTCTTTGGAAGTAAAATATGAAGAAATGAGGAGTACTTCAAGAATTTGGACAGTGCTATATGAGCTTCTAATTTATGGATGCTGAATTTGCTCTCCATGCTCTCTGCAGGGAACACAGTGACCAGCGGGACTGGATATGACCACTATGGCCTGCCTTCTCAGGAAGGTTATGATCAGACAGGGGGGCGGTACCCCCCAAACTCACCCGACAACCAGGTTCCTGCAGCCCAGCCTCCTCGTCGGCACAGAGAATACAACTGGAAACTCATTGGCACAACTGACTGCAGCACCTCCTGTGGCAAAGGTCAGAACTGCATGACTGCAGCCTAAAATGCCCTGGTTTTATCTGAAATGCAGCTCTAATCACAGTTTCTGTGTTTGGAAAAGCATGAAAATGTTAAAGTTGGTATTGTGCCCTTTAAAGAACCATAATAAGTGTTGTTTATTAAGGGCTGATGATGCCATAAGGTTTGGATATCTCCTCTGTAGGAAGCAGGTATACCGTGTTTGGCTGCGTCCATCGGCTCACCCATGAACGGGTATCGGACGCCATGTGTGACAGCAGTACCAGACCCAGCCCACAGGAGGAGCCCTGCAACATCCATCCATGTCCTGCATTGTGAGGACTTTTTGAAAGCCTTCATAAATCCCTGAAACTGATTGAATCAAACAGAGCTTTGCCAAAATTGGGCAATTTTGGACGTTTACTCCAAAGGGGATCATTAAAAATGAACTCACATCAATGTCTTTCTGCTCATTTTTGCTCAGTTGGGATATTGGAGAGTGGTCAGAGTGTAGCAAGACGTGTGGCCTAGGTATGCAGCACCGGCAGGTCCTCTGCCGCCAAGTGTATGCCAACCGCACTCTCAACGTCCACTCCAATCGCTGCCGCCACCTGGAGCGTCCTGAAAGCAGTGGCACCTGCCAGATGAAGATCTGCAGCGAGTGGCAGATTCGGGCCGAATGGAGTCCTGTGAGTGAATGCTCTGTTAAAATCATTACTTTATCAGCAAACCATCCTTCAGCCCAAAGAAACATTGAGACCTGATGGCATCGTTCTCGTAGTTCCAAAATGACCTTCAACCCCATTTTGACCAGTTGGGGTCAAGACCATAGATTAAGGTCATCAGTTTGGGGAATACAAACATGAGTGATGGGCGACCATCACAGACAAAATGGGCAATCTGCAATCATCACAGACAAAATTCAATTCTGATTTGAATTTTCCACTTCAGGTGGACAGGAGAGCAGTTTGGTTTCTCCCTAATGGTTAATACCACTGTCCTCCTTGAAGCAGCATCTGTTTCCTTCTCATCATCTTTGGGGTGTGTGTGTGTGTGTGTGTGTGTGTGGTCTCAGTGCTCGGTGCCCTGTGGAGTGGGTCAGAGGTCACGGGAGGTGCGCTGCGTCAGTAACGTGGGGGATTTTGTGGAGGACGAGGAGTGTAATATGAAGCTCCGTCCCAGTGATGTAGAGAACTGTGATATGGGGCCATGTGCCAAGAGCTGGTTCCACACACACTGGGGCAACAGAGTGAGTAAAAAACCATCCACCACAAATACACACCGTTTTTATATCTTTGTCAAATTTTCACCAGCTTTAAAGTCAATATCTGTGAGGACCACCAGCCTGAAGTTTCTTGAGGAATAGTTCTCCAGGCTTCATGAAGGACATTCCAAAGCTCTTTCCTTATTTCTGAATAAAAATATTAAATACTCGTATACTATAAGAATGAAAAACTGTTTCTCTTTTATCCTGCTCGCTCTCTCTCTCAGTGCTCTGCTGAGTGCGGGATGGGCATGCGGAGCCGCAGTGTTGTCTGCCTTACGAACCACATCAGCAGTTTGCCTCTGGAGGGCTGCGGTCCAGAGCGTCCTCAAGAGGTACAGGCCTGCAACAATGGTCCCTGCGAGAGTCGGACCGAGTGGTTCACTGCGCCGTGGGGTCAGGTGAGTATGGGGTATGGGCCTAGTATCAACTACAGGTCACACCATGTGCAGGATAGAGATTGTGCAATGGCACTCAATTTTACCAATAATGAAAACAATATAAGTTCTTTTTAGCACCCAGGAATGTGAATAGTAAGATTTTTAGGTGAATGGTTGAGGATCCACTGATTGATCAATGTGTTTTCTCTGTCAGTGCTCTGCGGAGTGTGGCACAGGCAGCCAGCAGAGGTCAGTAGTCTGTCTGATGAAGTCTGATGAGGGCTACGCCGTGATGCCACCGTACGAATGCTCTTCTCTGGAAAAGCCACTCAGCCAACAGAGCTGCCACGTGACGGCGTGTGGAGCCAAGTGGTACTACACTGCCTGGAGTGCAGTGAGTCAAGTGCTTTCTCATTCACTGATCTTTCTTCAAAAATCTTGATCCTCCCTTCATTTCTTCACATTTTCATCCCGAAGAACCAGAGTTTCAAACTTTAATGTATCGTTGAAGAGTTTTCCAGATCTTCCTCAAGGACAAAGTTTTTGTTTCTCACTTTCGTTCAGCCCCTGTAGCTAAGCAGTTTGATTGTTTTTTACAAAGTCATCTTACTTAAGACATGAAGCAGTGAAGAAACAATGATTCCAGATGATCAGGGGATTCGTTTACTGCTGATGCTGAGCACTGCGTGGTTGGAACCCTTTTATCTAGAACCTTGTATCTTTAGACACTTTGCAGCCTGGAGCACTAAAACATTTGTTCCCAGTTTTTCATTTAATCCTCAGCATGATGAAGATCAGACGGTTTCACAGGAGTGAAAAAGTATTTAATGGACAAGGTGATTCTCTAGAAAAAAATAAAGAAATGAGGGATGGTCAAGGCTTCACAGCCAGAGGCTTCAGGGTTCGATTCCCAGACGGGACGAGACGATCCAGCTTCTAAAATGACCCCCTAGGTGTGAGTGTGCCTGTCTGTTTCTGCCCTGTAATGCACTGGAGACTGTCCAGGGTGTTTCTTGGCCTTCCGCCCTGTGAGAGCAGGGTTAAGCTCCAGCACCGCAGTATCACCACTCAGGATAAGTGGTCAAGAAAATGAGTGATTTAAAAATTTCAGAGTTTATGAACTATTGATATTTTTCTTTTTAGAATGATCAGAACTGCAAACAAAAACCTTTTACTTCTAACAACATTAAAAAGGCCAACCTGTCATCTCTCCACGTGTGCAGTGCTCGAAGACGTGTGAGGGCGGGTTCCGGGTACGAGAAGTGCGCTGTCTCTCTGACGAAATGACCCCGAGCGAAGGATGCGAGGAAGAACTGAAGCCAGAAGAGAAAGAGGAATGCAATCCAGAGCCTTGTATTCCACACATAGGTCAGCTTATACACTCAGCAATACATGGTGTAACATTGCTTGTCCCATGACCGTATTTATCTTACGTTCCCTTTCTGTTTATCTCCAGACGAAAACTGTCGGGACAAGTACTTCAACTGCAACGTGGTGGTCCAGGCCCGGCTGTGCGTCTACAATTACTATAAGCAGGCGTGCTGCGCCTCCTGCACACGGGTGGCCCAGCGACAGTCGGCATCCAAAAGCTACAGATAGGACTGAACCCCTGGGAACCTCACCCACCTAAAGCCTGCCACTAGGGGGTGCCATTTCCAGAAACAGCTTTGGGTGCTGTCAAACAAACAGTGTGGTCATGTGTAGAAACACTTAGGAAATAAAGGGAAATCCTGCTGGAGAGATGAGATGATGCTCTGAGGAAACTGTCCAGGGAATCAGTCTCTGGATGATGACTCTGATCTGGGGCCACAGAAGCTTGGATTCTCCTGGATTTGGACTCTTGGTCATGGGACGCTTATGCAAAAGTGAGGACCACCATGGCTTCATCCCCTGGTGTTTCATTATTAACTCAAACTGAAGAATTGAATAGGACCCCACAGAATGTGTGTACAGTGATCTACCAATGCAAATCCAAGAACATCATCCTGCCCTATAGTGTAACTCAAAATGGCCCATCTCCTAAAACAGGAGGTTCTAGATGTTCTAAATGAACACTGTTGGTGTTTTTCAGGACACTTCAGCTGAAATAATTAGGAATTTCTACGCCCATATTCAATCTTTTTAAAGGGGCTTCACATTTGGAGAAGGGAGCAAGAATTCTAAGACATTTTGAAGAAAGAAAGAAATAAGACTTTTGAAGAAATTCTATTCGGCTAGGTGAAGCGCTTGAGAGGAAACCAGGGGTGACACTAGAACCGAAAGAAAGATGGGCCAAGCCTTTTGGCCTTGTATGGTGGGAGGATTGAATAATGGGCCCAAAATGTGTTACACTCTTTAATTTATTGGAAATTTGCTGGACTACAATACCAGCTATGAAGGTACTGTGGGTATTTGTGGTACAAACGGTGCAAATATGTCAACATGGTCCAGTTTTGTGCCTTAAATATGTTCGTCCCAAGGAAAACGGGCACATTTTTGCTCTTTTATAACCTAATGTTATGGAGTTATCTTCTCAAACTAAATAAACCCTTGACCATCTCCGTGACACAAGAGGGAACGAGACAGTACCTTTTTCCTGAGAGTGTAAGAAGGAATGAATGAGAAAATCTACTGAACATTAAGTGGGTGATGCTTAACTATTTTGGGGTCAAGAACAGCTAAAGACATCTTAAACCAGGCCTAGTGACGTCCTTGGAGAAATTGAAGCATGTGTGAACAGCCTGAAAGCAGATTCTGCTACAGTACCATGCTGTATCTCAGGAACAGAGTCTGACTTTCTGAATTCTGATCAAAAACTTTTACTCCATTTGAACCATAACCCTCATCTCAGCCACACGGAGAGTTGGGCTCCGAGTTTAACAGATATAATACCTAATAAGCTAGTAACTGTTCAGAAAAAAATCTGCTTAGGAGAGCTTTTACGAGTGACGCCAGCAATGTATATGTGATTTTTTTTTTTTTTTTTTTTTTCCATTTCTGTGACCAGCAGGTGGTCTAGACTCTTAAGCACCTAGACTGACAGCTATGCAGTGTATAAAAGTATCCACTAATTTATGCTACTTTTTTTTTACTCGTTTATATTTATATGTTGAAACTACTCAGATGGGTTTATCATGACACTCAGACTCATCATTATCCATTCAGATATAGTCTTACTGTGTCATAAAATCCATTAAAGCCTCATGTTTGAAAAGTCAAGATGCTTGTTTGTCCTTTTCATCAGAGACCCGGCAGGACAGGGCCGGGAGGGTGGGGCGATTGCCATCAATCCCAACCTTTAATGGGACAGAATTGTGCTCAGTTTTAATAGTGAGTTTAAGGATAGTCCCAGGATTAGTCCTCCAAAGTGTCCCATAGAGCATAGGACCCTGTAAGAGAAGTTCTCCATTCACTTCCATTCTTTTAAGGCATATTAGATCCAAGATTAGACTATTCATTTTACCTTCTGGCCTGTATCCAATGAAGTTTTTTGAGAAAGTCAGAATTGTACACTGTGGTGTTGAAATGGTTGTGAAGATGCTGACTGATGCCTTGGACATTGATTTGCCAGAGTTTGGAGAAGCTTTTGGACTAAAATTAAACTCATTCTTGGTGACATGGGACATTTTGAGGCACCAAATAAACTGATGATTTTCTATTTATTCACCATCAGTCTTGGGTTTGGAGGGGTATAAAAGGGCTATAGTTGTGTTGGAGATGTTGGAGATAAGATGTTTCATTCACCACCAAAAATAATCTCCACAGTGAATCCTTTTATACCAAACCCATATACCACAGAAACGTTGGATGATCCTCTTTAAAATGCTGTGAAATATTTATGTGACATGAGTCTCTCCTTTGGCTGAAAACTGAACTTCACTGCACTAAGGCCAAAGTGTCTGAAACTCCAAAAAAGACGCTTCCTCTCATGAATGTGGGTCATAAATATGAAAGGAGAGCTAAAAGCACCATTCTTGATCACTATCTCTCTCTTTGTCTGCCTCTCCTTTTCCTGTGGATCTTATTTTGTTGTTTTCTCTGCTCTTTCTCTTTTTCACTTCCATTTCCCTCTCATATCACTCCCCCTCCTCTACCACACTCTCTTTCACATTGTGTTTCTCCGTTCTCTTTTTCTCTCTGCACAAAGATGAAGCTACAGGTACTGAAAAATCCAGGACAAGAGAATGATTTCACTTTGCTTAGCCCAAATTCTGAAAACAAGGCCAAAAAGTTCAATGTAAATGGAGAGGTAAAAGTGTTTCCTTCGCCTTCTCGCCTTCCCCCCCCCCCCCCCCCCCCTCTCTGTTACTGATGGATGGGAGCTGAAGCTGGATGGACTGATCAGCTTTTCTACTTCCTTGGATGAAAAAAAAAAAATCCCGACTCCAAACACAAGTTCAGCTCAACGTCCCGAGTTCAGATGAAGGTCCATCAGTGACCTGATGGTTCAAATACATCAGTGCTGCTTTCCAAACTACCTGCCGCTGCTTTCTTTAACTCAACATCAGAAGAGTCAATATGACAGCTCAGAACTTTGACCAGCCCCGTTAGATCTCCTCCTCTATTAGCGGAGTGTATGAAGAGGTCATGTGACTTGGTGTTGAAGGCCCTGATGAAATCTGTCAGCTCATCACTGAAGGCGCCGCTCCTCGCAGTGATTAAATGACATAAAGCAAAGCCATAAAACAATAGATTGTCTTCAGAGCACTTTTTGTGTCTTCACTTCTCGCAGGAAGAAAAAGAGTGCACGCGATGACTTTCGGGGAAAACTGCTCTCTGGAGTGGGATCGTCTGTCAGACGGGCATCACTTTTGTCATGTTCGGGAGAATTATGGACCAATAAAACGGCAAATCTAATTCCTCCCTCCGTGGATGAAGGCTAATGAAGCAGTGAAGTGCATGGCGCCGCATCTCAACTAAGACGCGTGAGGTAAGAACGTTGTCCTGGTCAAACAGACCTTCCAGCCGCCTCAGACGTGCCAGTCCGGACGGCCCGCCTCAGAGAAGGGTGTAGCCCAGCCTGCAGGATCAATACGGCCTACATGAATGCAATTCAATTAACAGTTCAGCACTTGTGAAGTCAGACGGCTTTGTTCGTATCTAAGAAAACGATTTGGGAGGTTTGTAAAAAAGATTTAGTGAGCTATTGTCCTGCATTTTGAGCTGTATCTGTGGAATGAAGAGGATTCAGATGGCTCTCAGATGGTCCTGCTGTAAGACTTCATCATATGTAGGTCACTGTGTGACTTAAGCAACAAAAACCAATCGTCTGAAACAGGGACTGCCCTGAAAGTGAGAACCAAAAACATTGTCCTTCAGGAAGGTCAGAGAGTTGTCCCTCAACAGTACATTATAAAGTATTATAAGTATAAGAAAGTCTGGCTTTTTGGAAGCCAAATCTGAAGAACTAATGTCTGGAGACCTTTTTACACAAACTGAATACTTTCTGCTAACTTGCTTCTTTCTCCTGATTAAAAGAAATGAAGCATTATCTTTCGGACGAATCTGACCGATGGGAAGGCCAAACAAAATAAGATGCTTAGGTTCTCAAACAAACAAACTGAATGTAACCATCGAACGAGCAGTTCCGCATATTGGAAGCGCGCCTGACCTTTATAAGGCTTTCGTACTTCTGTCAAGATGTGGTTAAAAATTGAGAACTGTGGCTAAGAAGTGGGATGTGTTTTGATCATCGAGTTCATAACAGCCTTTTTCACTGGAAAAGGGATTAAGAGGAATAAACTTGCCACACCGTCAAAAAATCAGTAAAAACAGAAGAGTGCCTCGTTCCAGTCCCCAAGACGTCGCACCCTAAGGAGCCAAAACTACTTCAGACCTGTTGCCCTCACCTCTTAACCTGATGAAGGCCATGGAGGATCATCCTCCATCACCTTCATTCACTGGTCAGGAGGGATCTGGACCTGGCTGCAGTTTGCATACCAGCCAAGACATTGGGGTGGGATGACGCTGTCATCTACCTGCTGCATCGGGCCCTCACTTCACCTGGAGAGTGGCAAGAGCACCAGGAGAGTCATGTTCGACTCTTCCAGTGCTTTCTCTAACACAATCCAGCCTTCAGTTCCCTGAGGGGCTGGAGGGAGCGGTGTGACCATCACATGACCGAGTGGATTACGACTACCTCACCACAGACCCTGTGTATGTGAGACTCCAGGACTGTGTGTCTGAGTGTGTATCTGGCACTGAGCCCTACATGAACAGTCCTTCATTTCTCTTCCTCTTCACCCTGTACACGTGCAGACTTCAAACACAACACGGACACCTGTCACCTGCAGAAGTTCTCCGACGACACCGCTATTGTTGGTCGTGTGTCAGAGGGGAATGAGCAGGAATATAGGGGGGTCATCAGTGACTTCGTTTGTGCATTGAAACGGTGGAGGAGTACAAATACCTGGGTGTCCATCGTAACAATAAACTGGACTGGTCCACTAACACTAACGCTCTGTACAAAAAGGGCCTGAGTCGTCTCCACCTGCTAAGACGGCTGAGGTCCTTTGGGGTAAACAAACAACTCATGAGGTCCTTTTATGACTCTGTAAAGGTTTATTGCTTACTGTGGTCTGCTGGTGTGGAAGAGTCGCAGAGAGGGACAGAGGGAAACTAAATAAACTGGTCAAGAGGGCCAGCTCTGTCCTGAACTGTCCGCCTTCGCACATCGGAGCAGGTAGGGGAGGAGGGATGTTCTCCAAACTAACATCCATCATGGACAACACCTCCCACCCCTACTACACGAGACCTGTAGGAGCACTGAGCAGCCTGTTCAGCAGCAGACTGTTACACCCGCAGTGTAAGAGGAAAGAACGCCACTGCAGGTCATTCATACCTGCTGCAATAAGACTCCACAATTCATCATCATAACATAACATTACACTACTTGTTTATTATTGTTATATATTATAATATATATGTGTATGTATATATATATATATATATATATATATATATATATATATATATATAATAATAATTATTATTGACATTGTAATGTATATTATATTATTATTATACATATTGTTACATTTATTATTTATTATTACATTTATATTCATATTTCTGCTATATTTATATATTAAGTTACTTGTTATTTATATGTATAATTATTCATAATTTATTACCGTGTGTATATTGTAGATTTGTATATGTATATATATATATATATAGGTAGTTAATTTATTATTTATTTATAGCTCTCTTTTTCTCTCCTGTACTTGTTCCTTTTCTCTCTCTATATCTTTATATCTTTATATATTTTTTCTTCTCTTTCTATACACCTGTCTTTTTTAAGAGCCCTGTAACGCCCAAATTTCCCATTCGTGGGATAATAAAAGATCACTCTACTCTACTCTACTCTACTTGTTTTGGCAACACTCAGGCTAACGGGCGCGAAGGACTACATTTCCCATGATGCATCAGCGGGGACATGGCGGACGCAGCTACTATATCACGTGATTCGCTGCAGCAGCTGACAGAGATGGCTGCTGCAGACGGGTGAGCATGTTTTTCTTGGGCTTTATTTTCTGCACTTTGCTCTTGTTTTATGTCGTGGAAATGCTTTTTTCAGGGTTTATTTTTAAGAATCTAAGAATGAATGAGATTAAATAAATAATGGGTTCTGTTTTGTTCGATTCTGGTGATTTAAAGGCTTTTAACTCTACGTGCTGTTTGGGAGGAAAGACAACATATTGAGTTACTTTCTGTTTACATACAGTTTCCAAGTTTGGGAACATCTCTAGTTAAACGATTTATGAGGTTTGCAAGAAAAAGTGGACATTTCTTCCCCTCGATGTTGTGTTAAATGTCAAATTAGTGTTGATTATGTGCTGACACTGCATTTATTTTAATCTTTTCATGATCTTTGGCCGATCAAAGTTCATCTGATGGCACTCAGTCAGTCCTGTTGTGTCACTTTATAGCAGTAAGGACGTTCTTGCTCAAGAGTCTTTCTAAGAGAGTTTAAGGACATGAAGCAATTTAACAGCAGTGCTTTATTCACTGGTGGTTTGATGTTACACACTTGAGCTGATCCTGGATCAGCACGAAATGGTCCGTCCCACCAGACCTGCTGACCCCCTGAGGACCTTCACAAGAGCTCCAGAGAAGAGAAGTGTGAGAGTTAAAACCAGACGTACGTGATCAGTAACACACAACCTGAGTTTTGGGGCTTTAATCATGAGATCCGGTTCCCTTTTCCTGGTGTGGACATTGTGCTGACTTCATGAATCTCCTGCTCTGATTTGTGTCCTCAACTTTGGCCTTGGGGGGACGGTGTCCTCGCTCACGAGGCCAAATTGCGTTTGAGGAAACTGCTGACCGGGCTTCGTTTCTGCTTTTTGTTCAAATAAAAATGAAAATAAATGACATTAAATTAAGTTTGTTGAAAATATATAAGATGGGACCCCTTTATTGGACAGTTTGGGTTTGAGTCCCAGACCAGTAAGTTATCCTGAGGTTCCCTTGAGCAAGGTGCTGTCCCCATCACTGTTCCCTGGGCACTGGGTATGGCTGCCCACAAGGTTCTGGTCCCTTCCCCACTCTAGAGGGTCCTTCTCAGCTTGAGCGATTTAACTGTTCCACTTATTTTAGAACTGAATTCACTGAACGTCCTAATTGGGATTGAAATTCTGTTGCAGGAAAGCGATGTTCTGGCTGGGCAAAGACACCCTCCAAGTGTCGGCCGCTCTGTTCGCGGAGAACCGGCGCCGCCTCTGTGAGGGTCTCCGGGCCAAACCGGGCCTTCAGCCCAAATCAGTGGTGCTGCTGCAGGGCGGAGAGCAGCAGCAGAGATACTGCACCGACACAGACGTCCTCTTCAGACAGGTGGGGGGACGCAGGGGTCGGAATGCCTTTAAGAATCAAGATGGACCCAGTCTGAGGATTTAACTGCATCCATTTCGGTTCATAGAAAGAGTCCGTCCAGAATCAGCTTTATGGGACAGTCGTGTTACACGCTTGTGCAACAGAGTGTGACACAAAATGCACTCACTTTATGAGCCACTTGTAAATCAGTTACATCCACTCATAACAGGTTTATTATCTTAGAGCTAAATGAAACCGATCGTTCGGGACGTTTGGTGTCCTGTGAGTTCTGGCGTGGGAGTTAGGCGGGGTGTGAAAGTGTGTGTCCCATCTCGTGCAGGAATCCTTCTTCCACTGGACCTTCGGAGCGACTGAGCCGGACTGTTATGGAGTGGTGGACGTGGACACCGCCAAAGCCCTCCTCTTTGTCCCCAAACTGCCTGAAAGCTACGCCACTTGGATGGGCGAGTGAGTCAGACACACCGAGTCAGACACACCGAGTCAGACACACCGAGTCAGACACACCGAGTCAGACACACCGAGTCAGACACACCGAGTCAGACACACAGAGTCAGACACAGACAGACAGACAGACACAGAGACACACACACAGACCGAGACAGAGACAGACACACACACAGACAGACAGAGACACACACAGACAGAGAGACAGACAGAGACACACACAGACAGACAGACAGACACGGACGGACAGACAGACAGACACACATGCAGGCAGATAGACAGACGGACAGACACACACACACACAGCAGAGAACCAATGTGTATGCAGTGCTTGTATTTGTGGTTCTCCTTCTGCAGGATCTACCCAAAGGAGCACTTCAAGAAGAAGTATGCAGTGGATGAAGTTCACTACACCTGTGATGTGAGTCAGATTGTGGTGTTTAGTCACTAAACCAGCATAAACCAGGCTCAGATTTTTGGATGAATTCAGAACGGAATGAATGGAGAAAGTCCTCCAGGCCTTTAGTTTTATTATTATTATTTATTTAGTTTAGGACCATTTTTGTCATTGTGAAATAGACAGTGAACCACAACAAAACCTCTGCTTTTCTCCCGCACGCTTCGTGAAGCAGGGGGCAGCTAATTAAAGTGCCCGGGGAGCAGTGATGGGACGGTACCTTGCTCAAGAGTGCCTCAGGGCAACCTCCTGGTCTTGGATTTGAACCCGTGCCCTAAACACTAGGCCACCACCTGATAGCAGGGTTGATTATGGTATCAGGCGATTAACAGGAATCCCAAATAAAGATCATCAAACAGCTCCAGCTGTCGGAGTTTTATCTAGAACTACAAGGAGGGAACGTATCCTTACAGAATAGAGTTTAAGGTATGATTAAGGGTCTTCTTATCACCTAGTGATATCCGCTCTGCATATCTGTCTGATATGCTGCAGCAGGACGAGCCCAGGACTCTGACTCGGGTCAGTTAGTCGTGCCTAAACTGAAGTATTAGAAGAGCACTAGACATAAAAAAAAATTTTAAATAAAAAAAAATGTAAAAAGATTCATTTAAAAAACAAAAATGTATTATTTATTGTTTAAATTCCACTCCAATCCTTGGGTCCGGATGAAGTGTTTTCATAAATCAGGAGGCGAGGATTAACAAAGGCCGAATCCAAAGCGTCCGTTACTCTGACGTCTCTGGTCAGGTGTTCTCATCCGCACTCGTTCCGCTCTGATTCTCAGCCTGACATTTCAGACCCCCGTCCGGAGGCGGACGCCCAGCGCTCCATCAGATTGACCTTTAATTGGGAAGGTTCACCTCTTCCGCTCAGAAGATGAGCTGAAACTTTTGACTGAAAGGCTTGAGATTACGGGATGGATCATGTTCGTGAGTGTGACTCTCGTTTCGTTTACAGGTGGCCGAAGTCCTGTCCAAGCGGAAGCCGTCCGTCCTCCTCACGCTGGTTCGTCCCTTTACTCTTTCACTCTCGTAGAGCAAAACTGGGAACCCTAAACATAGTTGATCAACCAGATAATCTCTCATTTTGGGTCCTCCTACCCTGTCTGTCTCTCAGAGAGGCGTGAATACAGACAGCGGCAGCACCACTCGTGAAGCGTCCTTTGACGGGATCAGCAGGTGAGTTTCTGTCCTCGTCGGTGGTCCAGAGCTGCAGTTAACCCTCATGAGCTTCTCTAACATCTGACCTCCGTTTACTGCCACTGTCGGAATAAACACCGGCTTCGCGTTAATGTGTTCCTGCAGTTCTAACTCAGCGACGGCCAGTTTTAGTGACCTGGTCGTGTTTCAGAATCCTTATTTTGGGAACCTCATCCATGCAGGCTGCTCTGCGCCCATTCCTATTGGTCCATTAATTGTGCACAGTGTGATTCGCTTTCACCATTTCGCTGACCGTTTACACCAGAACTTTTTCTGTTGTAGCTTCCAAGTGAACAACTCCTTCCTGCACCCCGTGATTGTGGAATGGTAAGTGTGTGTGTGTGTGTGCACTATACAAGCCCTCTGGTTGCTTTCTCTGGTCCTGGGGTGCTGCTGTTCACACTGCCTTGCTTTAGAGCATCTTAATGTTCTGGGAATTGACTCTCATATTCTTTCTCTCTCTCTCTCTCTCTCTCTCTCTCTCTGTCTCTCTCTCTCTCTCTCTCTCTCTGTGTTTTTAGCCGTTTGCTTAAGACTGATATGGAGTTGGAGGTTCTTCGCTACACCAACCGCATTTCCAGTGAAGCTCACAAAGAGGTAAAGTGTGTGTGTGTGTGTGTGTGTGTTTGGTGTGTGTATGTTTGGGCCACAGGGGGCATCCTCTCCAAACGTTCTCATTTGCATTGCGTGAAAATTCCCATTTGGGGCCCTCTGATGGGAGTAAAGCTCCGATTCCAGCTCCCTGCGGGGCTGAAGGTGCCGAGAACATCAAAGACTGACATGATAAACACACTATTTTCCATCTCTGAGCTTCTCTCTTCCAACTTGACCTGAATTTATTGCCATATAAGTGTCAATGATGATGATGCTATTGCGGCAGTGAACTGGACCTTTAGAGTGACTTTAATTAGCACATCATTGTCGTCTCAATGAAGAGACATCAACCGAGTCAAGCTTCTCTGTAATTTGGAGGTAATGGTTTGTCGTTCGGTGCCGCTCACCCACGCCTGCTGAGGGAAGGACCTCCTGGCTGCCGGCATGAATCGAGATTGCGAGGCACACGGAGGTTCTGGAGAGGCCCAGTGGGAACCACTCCAGTCGAGTTAATCGTCAAACGTTCCGCCTCTACTGACGTGTTTAATCTGCTTGTCTTCCACAGGTAATGAAGAACGTGAGGCCCGGCCAAAAGGAATATGAAATGGAAAGGTAAGAGAGGAACGTTCACTCGACGTCGTATGAACAGTGGCGGTGAGAGAGGATCACTTTTAACTTGGTTGTTATAGCAACCAATTGAACACCCAGTTCATCAGAATGGTCCATGTGGATTTATTTATTTGAAAAATAATCTTTTTTGGTGGAATGATAATGCTTTAAAATGCACCTTTCAAACACTAAAAGAAAAGAAATCTAGATTTTTACAATCATGGTTATTAAAAAGCATAATTGACAAATTAAAAAGCAATAAAATGCAAAAAGACACTTTTTTTTTTTTTTTAATCTAATGTTTGATGGGCAATAAGGAAATTGCAATAAAAAGAAAATGACATTTTTCTTGGGCTGTACATTTTTTGTGTATTTTAGTCTGTTCAGCCACTATTGCTACTCCCGTGGTGGGATGCGGAACACGTCCTACACCTGCATCTGCGGAAGGTAAGAGATCGTCCATAAACCACTTCACTGTGGAAGTGTGAACGCTGCCTGTTGTGGTCTTGAGGCCAGGCACACACAACACATCCAATTGCACGTCTCTTAGAATGAACGTAGGACAGGCTGGTGTTTGCACACAGTGAGGGTGGAGAATTCAGTGAGCTGCTGAAATGTGACTGGGTCTCTGGAGGCACTGAAAAGATGGCTGACCAGTTAGTGTTACCCAAAGGACAGCTTGAGTCAAGGGGGTCCGCCAGTAGGCATATGTTTCAAATCCTCATTGTTTTATAGTCCAGTAGAGCACAAAAGGGCGTCCCCATGCACTTCTTCTGTCCTCTGATCCACTGAGAACCAGACTCGGTCCCCTTTAGAAGAACCAATGGTGGAGGGACAGATACGGTGCAGAGACTCTCTGGTCCTCGTTCGTATAGTGGAGAGTATCTCTGTCTGTCAAGCAGAATACTGGGATTCGATTCCTTGACGGAGTCCATGTTTTTAGGAAAGGTAGGTTGTCCTGAGGTTACCCTTGAGCAAGGTACTGTCCCCATCACTGCCCCTGGGTGCTGCCCCCTGCTGCAAGGTATGTTTGAGTTAAACATAGAGGATGTACTTCGTTGCAGTTCCCTGTGTGCTGCGGTGGACTAATGCTTAAGGAGATGGTCCCAGGATCTGAAGGTCATGGGTTTGAATCCCACACCAGTAGATTGCACTGAGGTACCCTTGAGCAAGGTACCTTCCCCATCACTGCTCCCGTGGTGCCTTAAATAGCTGCCCCCTGCTGTGCACGGTGTGGGATCAGAGCTTGAATTTCGTTGTGGTACACTGCGTGCTGCACTGTGTTTCACATAGTCACTTTCACTTCACTTCACCAGAGAGCTTGAGCTTAGGTTTGAAGAGGATCTGATTTCTTCTGTGTTTTGCTGATTTTTATCTCCACAGCGGAAATAACTCCTCCATTCTGCATTACGGACATGCAGGGGCTCCCAATGACAAAACCATCCAGGACGGAGACATGTGGTGAGCTTGATTTTTCATTGCGAATGAAACAGAAGTAGGTTCTCGTACCAGGAAGAAGTATCATTCAGTCTTCAATGATTCCCACCTCTAAATGTTCCTACAAAAGCCCTAAATGGGGGGAAAAGCTATATTTTATTACTTGTATCACTTAGTTGCGTTGGTCCAGCTCTAGTTTCATTATCTCCATGCTCGACATCAATTTCTTCTTAGTTTAACCCACAGATTTTTATCAAAGCAGCTTCTAATAATGTTTTCAGCTTCAGGGGGTTCATCATAGCGGAGTCTTTCAATTTGTAGTTTTCCACTAAAGCCACATTCCTCTCTTTCTTCCAGTCTGTTCGATATGGGTGGAGAATATTACTGCTACAGCTCTGACATCACCTGCTCCTTCCCAGCCAACGGCAAGTTCACCCCTGATCAGAAGCTCATTTATGAGGCCGTACTCAAGTCCTCCCGAGCTGTACTGGCTGCCATCAAGCCAGGTACGTTTCCACTGAGATCTTCATCCAAAAACAGGGTAATTCTGTGTGTTTGATTCTCTTGAGGTGTTCAAGAAAGCAGATTTCCCTGGTAAAGGTTTGGCGGGGATGTAGGCAGGAGTTCAACACGAATAGCAGTTCCAGAATAAATGAGTTCCTGTTCTGTAGGCGTGAAATGGACTGAGATGCACCGTCTGGCTGACCGGGTTCACCTGGAGGAGCTGGTTAAGGCCGGTATCCTGCGCGGGAACGTGGAGGACATGATGAAAGTTCACATGGGTGCTGTGTTCATGCCCCATGGACTGGGACATCTGCTGGGCATCGATGTCCATGACGTGGGAGGGTATCCAGAGGTGAGTTGCAACCAGAGAAAAAGAAAAGAATGGGGAAAGAGAAGTGGTAAAAGAAACACTGTCTATGATTCCCTCTCTTCTTCCTCAGGGTATTGAGCGTATTAATGAGCCAGGGCTGAAGAGCCTGCGCATGGGCCGCGTGGTGCAGGAACGCATGGTTCTGACAGTAGAACCGGGAATCTACTTCATCAACCACCTGCTGGACCAAGCGGTGGCCTCCCCGGAACAGCGCGGCTTCATCAACAACGACGTGCTGGCTCGCTTCCGCGGCTTCGGCGGGGTGAGGCCACCAGTAGTGACCTTATGCTGATCAGAACCACTTTCCAACGAGTTCCTAGCTGTTGAAGTGGTTTCATTGTTCCTGTTCATTGACAAAAATACAAAAAACACCTTTTAATTCAGTTCTGTGTATTTTGTTTTTTTTTTTTTTTCCACTGAAATCGACCCTTATAGGTGCGCATTGAGGACGACATCGCAGTGACGGCGGACGGTATGGAACTGCTGACCTGCGTCCCTCGCACGGTGGAGGAGATCGAGGCCTTCATGGCTGACAGAAGTCCCGAGAAGTCCTTCACCTCCGCCGTCAGCAGCCGGAAGCTCTAACAACACCCTGAATTAAAGCACTCCACTTTTAGATCTGCTGCAGAAACACTGACACCTCTCTTCTGCAGATTTCACTCACCAGCCTTTTTGGAAATTCGGTGAGACGGATCGACACCTGACGATGGCGTTTTTATTACCGGTTGCGATCGCAGTCTAATACATCTAATTGGCATGTATTTTTCTACGCTTTTGCATTAAACCCAAACACGTGGCTTTTAAAATCAACAGCTGTGCAGGAAGATGCGTTTATGAATAAGCCAGATAGTATTACAGCAACGTGTGGGATTTCAGGCCTAGCGGAATAAAAATAACTTTTCTTTTGCAAAAATACTTTTTCCGGTGTTCACATTCTGTTTTTAATGTCATATACACCTCATTTAAAAACGAACACCAACATCCTGCTTTTCACTTTGGTGCCTTTGACTCATTCTGACCTTTTCCACCATCAGGGAACCCGCTCAGCTTCGGCTCCGGCACCAAATTTTGAACTGGTTCGGAGTGGTTTTGATCAAATCGATTGAGGAAAGTTGGTTTGAACCCAAAAAAATAGTTTTTTCCACTGAGATCCATCATGACATTAGCGAGCGTGTCTGTTTCTTAAGTGTAGCCCCTCATCCACTGATGACATCAGCGATTCTGCTCTGATTGACCCACCAAGGTTCCAATAATCGAAGGGAACAACTGTACAAGAATCGGTATTGGTGGAAAGGGATAAATTTGATTTATAGAGATTATACTTTTAAACTTTGGATCAAAATGGACGTGGAGCGAAAACTAAGCAAAGCTATTACAAGTTGTTCTATTACTATCGTTATAAATTGCATGCACTGCGGCGTTCTACCAGTATACTCAGAAAAGATGTAGCTGCTCAAAAAAATGGGTGATCCCTTTGATTTACTTGCTTCTCGATTATTTTTCTTGTAGCAAATCCTTTCTTGAATAAAAACATTTCTAGCATCTAAAAATATTGTGGATTTGTTTTTTGTAAATTAACATGAACACTTTTGACCCATTGCATTGGAGTTGCATCTGCTCAGAGCTGGATGTACAATCACCTCTAAGATCTATGTTGGTTTTCAATTTTTAACAAGAAATGCAGTTTTCAAGTTGTAAGTCATTGAAGGAGACACCTGTGTACCAACAAACACGTTCTCATGTTCCAAAACTTTAGATAATGAGGTTCCACCCACTCAGCATCAGCAGTAAATAAATCATTTGGAATCTGCTCCTGTTTCTTCACTGCTTCATGTCTTAAGCTAGACGCTTTGTTCTGCTTGAAGGTTCAGACGTAGATCACTGTGTGGATTAACCAACACAGAACTATCAAACTGCTCAGGTACAGAGACTGGACTGAAGATGAGAGACAACAACGCTGTCCTTCAGGAAGATCTGGAGAACTGGTCCTCAACAAGACATTAAATCCATCCATCCATCCATCTTCTGCTGCTTGTCCCAAACAAGGTCATGGGGGAGTGCTGGTGTCCAACCCAGCGAGTGCAGGGCGAGGACGGGGGACGCACCCTGGACAGGTCGCCAGCCCATCGCAGGGAGGAGCGGGACGGAGACGGCACCTTGCTCAAGGGTACCTCAGGGCAACCCATTGGGAAGGGGTTCGAACCCCTGATCCTCCGATCAGGTGGCCAACGCCCGAACCACTAGGCCACCACTGCCCCCAAGACATTAAATAATTCAATAAAATCTGGACCGTTGGAAGGACAATGCTTGGAGATTTTTGTGCAAAACTGAACAATTTCATTAATCTCGTTTCTTTCTCCTGATTGAAAGAAAGGAAATATTATCTTTCGTACGTAATCTGACCGGGATGGGAAGGGGCCAAACAAAATACGCTGCCTGGGTTTTCAAAATGTTTAATCTGAAAGTTAATCCATCGAACGAGCAGTTCTGTTAAGGTCAGCGGTGTCTGACCTTTTTATAAGACTTTTGTACTTCTTGCGCAAGTTATTTATTAAAAATTGAGGATTAAGTGGAAGGGAAGTGATGTGTTTTGATGAAAGGACGTTTGATGCTCATAACAGCCTAAAGAAGATCTTTAACAGCAACAATATATATATATATATAAAAAAGAACCAGAAAAAGAGTTAAATTAGTATCAGGTTGTGTTTTGGCAGCTGTTTTCCAGGGAAAAGGGCCAGAATGCACCACCAGCAGGTTTTAAAACACATTTATTTATAGAATGCTTGATAACTCAAGGAAAAGCTAAGATGAACAACTAGAGCATTTTTTTCTTCTGCTTTTTCTGTTCTGTTTTGGCAGCGCTAAGCCTAACAGGACTACATTTCCCATGATGCATCAGCCAGGAAGTGACTGACTCATGACCTGATCACGTGATGGTCTCTGAATTCAGAAAGGAATGGAGGAGACCAGGTTTGGTGAAGATAATCGTGGATTCTGTAGAAACCTCACACACAGATATTAGGAAGGAACAGGGATAGAGTCAGAAACTGTGCTGGACTCTGAGACCAAATTTAATTGGCCCCTGCATTTCTGCCTTTTTGACCCTCAGCATCGGATATCGTCCTCATGAACTTGTGCCACTGATCCCATTTAGTCCATGTCTCACATGTTGTGGAATAACTTTAGAGCTGTTCGGTGTTTAGACCTCCGTTCATCAAACTCACCGTGTCGAGAAAACGACACAAATGAACTGCCAAAGATTTGAGAAGAATCAAACGTGACGCTACCAGGAACCCATGATCCTCCAGTGGTGTCACATTCCAGAACTGAACCTACCTGGAGTGTCCAGAAGTACAAGGTGTTCAGAGACATGGACAAGATCACCACTGAACAGGACACATCAGGTGAAACATCAAGACTGGACCAAGAAACCAAGAATCTCAAGACAGTTTTTTCAGGTTTGATGGAGATAAGAGTGACTCTTGATGGACCAGATGGATGGGAACTTCAGCTGATCCAGAACGTTGCTGCAAGAATCATCTTCATCCTTCCTAAACTCTCCAACACTTTGCCTCCATGACAGGATCTGCGCTTGGTCCTTGTACCTGCAGGTTCAAATCTTTGACACCCCCTTTTTAGGCCAAGAACAGGCATGTGCCTTCTTACTTGACGGCACTGATCAAGTTGCAAGTCTGTTCTCGTTCCCTCAGAACATCGAGCACTACTTGTCCTGAACCTCTGCTTCTCAAAAGAAGTGGAAGACCTGCATCCACACTCTCTTCATTCCTGGCTCTTCAGTGGTGGAACTGCTGAGTCCCATCTGTCTTCAAACATCATCTGAAAGCCCACCTCTTCAAGGAGTACCTAACTACTGCTAACTAGGCCTGTACTCTTAATTTTCTACATTTTCATCGCTATTGAAAGCTCCCCGGGAGCAGTAATGTGGACGGTACCTTGCTCAAGGAGAACTCAGGACAACCTACTGGTCTGGAATTCGAACCCATGACCTTCTGATCCTGGCGCCAACTAACCACCCTAACCACTAGGTCACCTCCTAGATGTGGACTAGAGAGCACTAATGTACATCTCTCAGTCCACTATATTCCTTAAATGTGTTTCTGTGTGAATTGTAGGAAGTGGGTCTTGTAGACTTCTAAAGTTCTTCAGCCACGGCAGCAGTCAGACACGCTGATCGAAAATTCTATTAAATTACTTTTTTTTTTTTCTTTTCATTTCAGTGCTTTAAATTTTTCATGCAATCACCAGACTTTCTCGTTGCCCTCTATGTGCCGAAACAAATGGAGCCCTTAGGTTACTTGTAATAGGTTTTTATTTAGTGTTACATTTAGAAATGAACAGGTGAAAACAGACTCAAGTCCTTCAGGGTGTACATGTGGTAATATTTCCCACTAATGCGGACATTAATACATTATATTCTGTTACTAACATCTTGCAGAACAGTGTGATTGATAATCAGTCATTTGAGTAAATATCCGTCCCCTTAAAATGGGAGTTTTTTAAAGCCTTACTTCCACTCTCCTCCACTTCCTTCTCTCCTCCTCCCTCCGGAGATGCCTTCCTGCTCTTCTTCTTCTCCTTTGGCCTGCAGTAGCCCAGTTTGCACCCTGAAGTCTAACAGCACTGGTGGCGGTCTTTGTTAACCTGGGCCTCGACCGATCCGGTATGGAAGTCTGTTTTGTTCTCCACATATCGATTTGTAAAAGATTTTACATCGGATGCCCTTCCTGACGTAACCCTCCCCATTTATCTGGGACTGGGACTAGCACTGGCACCAAGAAATACACTGGCTTGTGCATCCCTAGTAACTGGTTTCCAATTAAATTATGCAATTTAATTAATTGGATTAATTGAACAACTGGTTGAATCAAGGAGGAATATTAACGAAGGGTCATCTGTGCAGGTCTTCATTTGATGAAGGTAGATGTTTTCCACTCTGAATCAGAAACTTTACCGATCCCAAGAGAAACTACATTTTTAGGACTTTTTGCATCCATGGGAGAAAGTGAAAGGAGGCTGTGACTCTAATGATCTGTTGTACATTTCTTGCCCTTAAAGCTGATTTTGATTGACTTGTTTGCTTCTGATTGGATCACCCTCACATCATTAATCTTGATTAGCAACAGTGTGATTGGAATAATTAGAGGCGCATGAGAGTTGGCTTCAGCTCTTCATGCAGAAAAATAACTTTTTTTTTAATCCAGAATTTTTGAAATCCTGGTCACATGACGTTATTGATAGGAAGTGCATGTCTGCAGGGCACACACACGCACTGATACACACACTTAATGCAGCTTTTGTTTCAAAAGTGCTCCTCAAAGCTGCCGTCACAAGCAGCCTTCAGTCATTTACATTTGCGGCATTTAGCAGACGCTCTTATCCAGAGCGACTTCCATGTCCTAATTACAGGGACAGTCCCCCTGGAGACACTCAGGGTTAAGGGTCTTGCTCAGGAACCCAGTAGTGGTAGTATCGGAGGTGGGATTCAAACCTGGGACCTCTTGAGCCATAGGTCCATAGGCAGGTACCACCACTAGACCACCACCACCCATCAGTCTTAAACCTTTATGATCGTACGGAGGTGGACTTCAAACAATTCATCAGATTGACCTTTTCATCTCGTTCACTTTCCCTCCAGAAGTTGAGCTGAAACTTCAGTGTGTTTGAGTGAAAGGTGTGTGTGTGAGTGTGTGTGTGTGTGTGTGTGAGTGTGTGAGTGTTTGGGCCACAGGGTGCATCTTCTCCAAATGTTCTCATTTCCACAGCCAGGTGCTCTGAGCGTTGCATGACAATCCATTTTTCTCCATTTGGTATTTGGGGCCCTCTGACTGGGAGTAAAGCTCCGATTCCAGCTCCCTGCAGGGCTGAAGGTGCCGAGAACTTCAAAGACTGACATGATAAACAAACTATTTTCCATCTCTGAGCTTCTCTCTTCTAACTTGACCTGAATTTATTGCCATATAAATGTCAATGATGATGATGTTGCTGCTCAGTCTGGCAGTGAACTGGACCTTTAGAGTGACTTTAATTAGCACATCATCGTCGTCTCAGTGAAGAGACATCAACCGAGGGCACGCAGTCAGGTTCATCTGTAGGTGCTTGTATCTCCATGGTAATCCTGATTTATGCAAACACAACCCACAGATGAGAAGCAGTTTGTAATTTGGAGGAAATTGTTTGTCATTTCCAGACCCATTCAGTGCTGCTCATCCACACCTGCTGAGTGAAGGACCTCCTGGCCTCCTGGTCCGCTCCATACTGAAGGGACTCTGACCGCTAGTCCCAGGACCTCCTCACTGTGAGGCAACAGGGCTGCTCGCTGTAACATCCGTGCTGCTCCTGTTAAAAAACACTTTTTTATTGTTTGGGTGCTTTGAGCTGACGGATGGAGAGTTCACAACTGGTGTGGAGCATCAACGTTGATCAGATATTCAGTTTTGTTGACTGTATCTCAGCATTGGATTACGGTCATGCAAAACCATCCAGGATGGAGACATGTACTGAGCTAGATTTTTCTTTGCTAATGGAACAGAAGTTCTTGTTCTGGGATGGTGTATCATGGGGTCTTCTTTGGTTCCCACCCATAGATGCCTCTACTAAAGCCACATTTCTCTCTTTCTTCCAGTATGTTTGATATGGACGGAGAACATTACTGCTACAGCTCTGACATCACCTGCTCCTTGCCAGCCAAGATGATCAGAAGGTCAATTATGAGGCTGTATTCAAAGTCAAATGTTTTTTTTGTGTTTCTACATCGTGACAAAAACGATTCCTCATGCATTTTAAATTATTCCCATTAAATATGCTCAGATTGCTACTAATCAAGATTAATGATGAGAAAACTGTCCAATCAGGAGCAAACAAATCAATCCAAATGACCCGGGCGAGCAAGGAAGCTGCCAACAGATCGATAGAGTCACAGCCTCCTTTTACTTTCCTTCTTTTTCCTTCTCTCATTCATGTGGATGCTAAACATTCCTGAAAAATTCCATCTTGGATTATTTATATCTGGGAGCTGATAGAGGAAGAGGAGACATCTCAAATCACGTCCCTCTCATTAATTCATAGATTGTTTTGGCCAGAATTCGAGAAATGTGTCTGATTGCAGATTATATTGTGCTTCTAAGAAGAAAAAAGGACACACTTTTTTTTAGACACCGTCCCCCCAGGACCGGGTTGAGGACACACATCAGTGCAGGAGATTCATGAAGTCAGCACAACGTTCACATGAGGAAATGGGAACCGGATCTCATGATTAAAGCCCCGATGCTCAGGTTGTGTGTTACTGATCACGTACATCTGGTTTTAACTCTCACACACTTCTCTTTTCTGGAGCTCCTGTGAAGGTCCTCAGTGGGTCAGCAGGTCTGGTGGGACGGACCATTAAACCACCAGTGAATAAAGTGCTGCTGTTTTATTGCTTCATGTCCTTAATCTGTCTTAGAAAGATTATTGACCAGGAAGAAGCTCAGGTCTGTTTCACGGTCATAAAGTGTCCCAACAGGACTGGCAGGAGTCCCATCAGAAACCTCGGCTCTCAGATGAACTTTGATCGGCCAAAGATCATGATTAAATAAGCAGAATGTAAGCACTTTCAGCACACAGCCAGGCTCGTGTCCACACAAATCTTTCGTTTTAACTCAAAACGGTAGGCAATAAGCCACAAAATAATTTTTTCAAACCTCAAACCCAAATTGCCTTATAAGGGAATGGATGTTTTCAGGTTCAAGTAGGTTTTTGTAATTTTAGACATATGCACAGCACACAGTCACATGAGACAACGTTCCTCCAAGACCCTGGTGCTAGACAAGGCAGGACTAACAGAGCAGACAGGACCACACTCAGTGCAAAAACTATTGCACAGCAGAGGACAGGAAACATTCATCCGAGGAAGACCGAGCCAGTGTGTGCGTGAATGTATAGAGCAGTGTTGTAATGGCGCAGCAGTAAAACAGTGCATGCAGCATTTTTTTAATTGGCCTAGTGGTTAAGGAGTTGCTCCTGGATCAGAAGATTGTGGGTTTGAGTCCCTCACCAGAAGGTTGCCCTGAGGTATCCTTGAGCAAGGCACCGTCCCTGTCACTGCTCCCCGGGGGCTTTCAATAGCTGCCCCCTGCTGCACGTATGTGTGGGTGAAACGCAGAGGTTGATTTTCGTTGTGTTGTGCTGTGCTGCGTTTCACAAGAATAGTCACTTTCACTTTTTCGTGATCAATAGAATCAGATAAGTGTGTGGAGAAAATCCCACTTTTAATATATTATCGATACTAAAATGTTTAAAGATGAAGGCTGGTGAAAGCATTTGGATGCAATAAGTGCAAATTGCAGGAAAGCTGAAAAAAAATCATGGCCTTTAATGCATGGATTGGGACATCCTGGATCCCACACTGTTCTCACTATTTATTGCTCTGTTTGGAGAAATGCTGGGGCAGTTTAGCTGTTAGTTAAAGCAAGAGATGATGAAAAATTTAAAAAATGGCCTAGGAGTGATCATAAACAGACAATTGATGTACTTCATGTTCTCAAGCCCCACATCTGCCTCTGCTTTTGCCTCTTTCTGAACATCTGTATGATTTTATGACCTGCTCTTCCGCCGCCATGTTTGTCAGACACCATCTACTGCTGAACATCCACACATGTAGGACACATGGAAGTTTGTGGACAGTGACGGTTCATCACTTCAGACGCTTTGGAGAAGGTTCACACATTCATTAGTTGAAGGAGAAGAACAATTACATGAAAAACCACTAGCAGAGGTACAGATTCAACTGTTTTAATCAGTGAGGTGAAGATCTTTGGAGGATGGCCTGGTGTCAAGAAGGGCATCAAAGAAGCCACTTCTTTCAAAGAAAAACACCATGGACAGACCGCTGAAGAGTGGGGTAAAGTCATTTTCTCCCCTTTCTGATTGTTGGGGGCATCCAGAAAAAAGTCTTTCTGGAGAAGAAAAGGTGAGGGCTACCATCACTCCTGTGTCCTGCCAACAGAATATCGTCCTGAGATCGTTCATGTGTGGAGCTTCTCAGCCAAGGGAGTGGCTCGCTCACAATTTAGCCGAACAGAACAGTCTGGAACCAAAATATCCACCAAGGGCAACTTCTCCCAACCTTCCAAGATGAGTCTGGTGAAGAACAGCCTTTCCCAGCCTGATGGATCTCCGTGGCGGAAGGCAAAAGTGAGAACGAAGTGTCTCGTTGAAAGAAACTTTGAAATTTTGGGTCCATGGCCAGGAAACTCCCAAGATCTTAATCCCTTTGAGAACTTATGGTCAATCCTCAAGAGGTGGGTGGACAAGAAACCTACAAATTCTGACAAGCTCCGAGCAGTGATTATGCAACAGTGTGCTCCATCAGTCAGGATTTGGCCCAGAAGTTGATTGACAGCATGTCAAGGTGAATTGCAGAGCCCTTGAAAAAGAAGAACCAACACTGCAAATACTGACTCTCTCCAGAAACTTAATGTAACCGTAAATGATATCCTTTGAAACATTTGAAATGCTTGTAATTCTACCTACCAGTTACCATAGAAACATCAGACAAAAAGATCTAAAGACACTGAAGCAGCAAACTTTGGTGAAAACCAATACTTGTCAGTCTCAAAACTTTTGGCCACGACTGTACATATAGTAGCAAATGTGTAGCTAAGGATTTTGGGAAATAATCGGGTCATTTTGAATGATAAATGTCCTTGCTAACATTAATAACACAAGAAAAATAGGATATGGACTGATTAAGTCACAAAAGTAAAGACAGGGACAGGTTCCCAGTGCAGGGTTGGACATTGAGCACAAACACAGTTAAAAACCAGTCAGATTTCTGCTCTGTTGGGGGGAGTTTTAGGATTTGTTGGATTTGAACTGGAGTAAAATAATGCTTTAACAGTGCCTGGCCACCAGAAGGTGATGTTCTACTGCTAATGTGATCCAGGACTGGAATCCAGGCAGGCTGTGTGAAAGTCCACGAGCACGTTTGCTGTTTCATTGCTGAATGCGTGCAAATGTTTGTGCACCCCCGATGTTATTTCTTTGCAGGGAGAGTGTTAATTCATTAAACTACTTCAAGAAACGTACGATTCGGAAACGATCTCCAGAATATATTACCGTTCTTAATGTATAATATGTAAGTGTCTTTTACTAAAACGGATATCTTTGAAAATCTGAGTTTTAACCAATCCTGAGAGCAGAACCGAAGCCTTGAGCTGTGATTCCAGCATAAGGGGCTGACAGAGTCCCCTAAACGTCTGCAAAGAAGAAATAAGAAAAGCGAAAAATAATGAAATAACGAATAAATAAATAAATGATTGTATAATTGCATCTTTTTTTGTTGTAAATCTAGGAAAAAAATATATTTTGAAAGTAAGTAAACAAATGTATGTATATAATGCAAAAAACTGCGAACGCAGGTCTGTTCTTAGTAAGAAAACCATTGACGGAGAAAATTCAAGGCATGCTTTGTAATTTATGCTCTCTGCAGGCCTCCATCACTGGATGGTCCAGTCACCGGGAGCCCCCGCGTGGCTGTAATATATATTAGACGAGTTGTTCCCACTGCGGAGATTTAATCAATAAAATCAAGCAGCTATCTGCAAAAGAAAGCCAAGCATAATCTTATTATATATGACCTTATGTTGCAGGGATTAAAGGGCTCATATCATGGAATACTGAGCTGACCGGCTAGAAAAACGCTTCACTTTAGATACGAAATCATGAACTGCCCCTCATTTCTTCATATTTTGGCCCCAAAGATCCAGACTCTTTGTATTTTAATGTCCAGTTGAGGGACAGTTCTCCAGATCTTCCTGAAGGACAGTGTTGTTGTCTCTCATGTTCAGTCCAGTCTCTGTACCTGAGCAGTTCTCCAGATCTTCCTGAAGGACAGTGTTGTTGTCTCTCATTTTCAGTCCAGTCTCTGTACCTGAGCAGTTCTCCAGATCTTCCTGAAGGACAGTGTTGTTGTCTCTCATGTTCAGTCCAGTCTCTGTACCTGAGCAGTTTGATAGTTCTGTGTTGGTTAATCCACACAGTGATCTCCGTCTGAACCTTCAAGCAGAACAAAGTGTCTAACTTAAGACATGAAGCAGTGAAGAAACTGTGCAGATGATTCCAGATGATCAGGTGATTCGTTTGCTGCTGATACTGAACGCTGAGTGGAACCTCTTTATCTAGAACCTTGTATCTTTAGACACTTTGCAGCCTAAAACATTTATAAATGTATTCTCATTTTTCATCTAATCTACACGATAGGCCATAGAGAAGACAAAGTTTTTTATCAACAAGGTGATTCTCCAGCGTAATGGATAGGAGATGGTGTTGAAGACTTTTGCACAGTACAGTATGGTGGCTTAGACTGTTTTTGCATCTTTTGAGACAGAGAGAGTGTCAGACAGGGTCAGCTACCACATAAGCGAGTCCGTTTGAGTTTCTTCCTCTACTTGAGGCAAGTGTGTGAAGATTGAAGCCTTCAAGCTTCGGTGGAAAGTCATTAAAGCCCACTTTCTTGGCCGAGCCACTAAATCGGACTTTTTCACCAAACTACCGCTGGCAGCACCAAAGTAGGCCACAGATGCCACAGACACAGGTTTGAGCCCAGATACGGGACGGCCAGGTGTTTCCAAAAATAGGCTGCGTGCTTCCTGCCGCATGTTTGGACCTTATCTGTCCGGCCAGCTGCATGTTCAGATGATACAGTCGGACATCATCGCTTTGAACTGCAAAACTCACGGCGCCCCACAGGCGTCGAAAGTGAACAGACGCTCAGAGGATGTCCCAAAAGACCCCCTCTCTCGCTCTCTCTCGCTCTCTCTCTCTCTCTCTCACTCTCTCTCGCTCTCTCTTGCTCTCTCTCTCTCAAAATCGCAATGATTTTTTCTTCCTCTGGAGCAACGTTATTGCAGTGTAAGGACTAGTAGCCTTTATTGGAGGCAGGCCGTCGACAGTGGTAATTACTGGAACAAGTGCTGAGTGTGTGAGTTTAGAGCTTTGTTAGATTTGCTACAGTCGCTTTGAAGACGTGCCTTTAGTCTTTTAAAGAAAATCTCCAGACCTTTTAAAAAAAACCTCTTTAACGATTATTACAGAGGATCACTAGAGGATCACTCGAGCGCTATGCAACGGATTATTCTTTATTGGCAAAGTGGCTCATTTGCAGACGATCCCTTACCATTCACAGGTATGGAGGTGGGAGGTGGATTTGAAGGTGAAAGTGAAAGCGACGAATTGTGGTCGTGAGCACGCAGACTGGATCATCTGCATCAGCTGCTGCCACTAAGATTGGCTAAATCTTCATCCACTCGGGCAGATCCACCACTATTAGCTCGCTGAACTTCGTGCTTTGCTGGAAGTCTTTGCTTTATTTGTTAATTATGAAATTCACTTTCTCTTTCAACAGTTGTAAAAAGCACTTTATAAATAAAGTCGACTCGACTTGGCAGTGAACCTCAACGAAATACTCTCTGTACTCTCAAAATATCCTCTATTTTTAGTAGCTATATCGAACACCCGGGGAGCAGTGATGGGGATGGTACCTTGCTCAAGGGTAGCTCAGGGTAACCTACTGGTCTGGGATACAATCCTGGGAACCAGTCCCTAAACACTAGGGCTTCCCTGCCCATTTGCTATAGGAATAGCAACAAGGGCTGAAAACACACACACACACACACACACACACACCAATACACGAGCTTATCTTGACGCAGTCCAGATCCAAGACATCCGGAAGACACTGTGATCTGATTCGGGCTGAAACATTGAGACAAAACAATGAACGAATTGAAAGTGACTATTCTTGTCATTGTGAGTACGCGGCGCAGCACACAGTGAACCACAACGAATCACAGCCTCTGCATTTAACCCACACACAAACACACACACGCAGCAGGACGCAGATATTGAAAGTGCCCGGGGAGCAGTGACAGGGACAGTACCTTGCTCAAGGGTACCTCAGGTCAGCCTACCGGTAAGGGATTTGTACCCACGATCTTCCGATCCGGGGGATTAGTGTGCAGCACGAGGACGTTACTGTCCCTCACTGTCCACTGTGGTCAAATCACTGCATTTCTTTGGGGGGTGCGCAGTGTGTCGCCTCCCAGTGAGAAGGTCCTGGGTTTGATTCCCAGTAGAGACGGTCCGGGTCCTTTCAGTGTGGACATGTTTTTCTTTGTGTCTGTGTGTGTTTTTTCCGGGTTTTCCAGTTCCAGTTTCCATCCAAGGACCTGCACGTCAGGTGGACTGGAGATGCTAAATCGTCCCCTAGGTGTGAGTGAGTGTGAGTATGTTTGTCTTTGCCCTGTGATGGATTGGAGAACTTGTCCCCACCTTTCACCCTGTGAGAGCTGGGATAGACTCCCAGCACCACCTGTAACCCTTTATCAGGACAAGCGGCTCAGAAAGTGAGTGAGTGTATTTCGTTGAGGTTCGCGTGTGCTGTGCTGTGTTTCACGATGGATGTTTCAACAGTCCGAGGTGTTCTGGTGTGAAATGTTTAGTTCTAGAAAAAATGAAGCCAGGCATCTCCAACACGAATCCCTTTAGTTCCTTTTCCAAACCCACCAGTGATGCTGCATCATTATTATTTGGAATAACGATGGTTAATATGTTGAATCTGAACTAAACCAGTTCGGGTTTTGCATCCATCCGTGTGCAGTTTTAGCTCCAGTATCTTCCCCAAACTCTAATCGAACAATGTTTCCAGCAGCGTCTTCAGAACCAGTTCATGTAATAACTTTTTGTGATGGAGCCTCAGACATCTGGCCCCGTTTGCTCTCCATCGAACAGAGCCGTCATATCAAACTGCCATTGCGCAATTTATTTGAATGAATATTTCCAAATATTTGGAAATAAATTGGGAAAGTTGGTGAAATTCCTCTTTAAGCTGCATTCTTATGAATGAAAATGCATTAAACATGAATTAAGACCCCAAAATGTGGTACAGTTGGATCAAATGCATTAAGTTTAAAGTAGAAATCAAAGCTTTTTGTCTAATTCCAGTCATTTTGGTATCAATCCTATCTAAAAAAAAAAATTAAAAAAAAATTAAATGCCTTGTTTTTCCATCTTTAAATCCTATTTTCTATTTCAACTGCAAAGAAGAATACATGAAAATATTATGCGCTTGTGCTGAAAAGTCTTCTAGATGGTGTCAGAAGAACACACACAAACATTACGATGCAGAAATAACGGCAACCGTGTGGAAATCGCTGGAATCTTTAAAGAGAGGCGGTGTTAAAGGGCCCGTGGATGATTTCCCGAATTGGCGGCTGAATATAAATATCTACAAAAGCCAGATACGCTCCCTTGTCAGGCACAAGAAAGAATAATGTGAATCACAGACAGCTGCAGAGATATGCAGCCCCCAGCGACGAGCTGTGTTTGTTACAGAAAGAGAGAGTGTGAGAGAGAGAGAGAGTGAGAGAGAGTGAGTTGAAGAGTTTAAGAGAAAAACAGGGAGCTGGAGAGAGAGTGAGGGAGACGGAGGAGGCAGGAGGGACTGAAGATAAAAGAAGCAAACACAGCCGGGCTCCTCCCTGAGAGAAGAGAAGCAAAGTGACTTTCTCTGAAAAGTGGTTGAGCCAATTAGGCTGATAGCGAACCGAGCCAATGCGGATATATATAAGTGTGTGTGTGTGTGTGTGTGTGTGTGTGTGTGTGTGTGTGTGTGTGTGTGTGTGTGCGGCCTCCAACGCGATGTCCGGTACAGTCGGTGAGACGAAGCTTTAATTAACAGACAAGCTGCCAGGCAGGAATAAGCAGAAGGACATCTCTTGCTCATCTTGCAGGGAGTCTTCTGGCCATCCAACACCACGGCAACCTCAGAGAGAGAGAGAGAGAGAGAGAGAGAGAGAGAGAGAGACAGAGAGAGAGAGACAGAGAGAGAGAGACAGAGAGAGAGAGAGAGAGAGAGAGAGAGAGAGAGAGAGAGAGATAGAATGAGAGAAAGAGAGAGAGAGAGAGAGATTATTTGGAAGGAAGGATGTGAAGGAGAAGGTGAAACTGTGAGTGCATTTCTCCATGCGCTCCCATGTGGCCCGACCGGTGGGGATGTGAGTGGAAGCACTTTTTCAGGAGACTTGCAGAAAGTTTGAAATAGAAAAAAGTTGATGGATTCTGAGAGTCCTTTAATGTGCTCACCCCATCTCCCCCTGAGAGACTATTGATTGCCATTGTTTTATTTCTGAGATTATTAATGAGCACCGTTACTTTTCTGACCTTGCTGAAAAATGAACTGTAGGTGGAGCTGAGATGCCATTAGTGATGTTTTATACCCTGGTAAGAAAGGCCTCTGAAATTTGGGGCCTTAAATGCAGTGGTGTCCTAGTGTTTAGGGACCACATCCCATCATTGGAAGGTCCCAGACCTAGGGGTTGACCTTTTGAGCAAGGTACTGTTCCCAATCCTGCATCCTGGTAGCACCCTCTGCTGCACGGTGTTTGGATTAAATGCAGAGAAGCATTTCCCTGTGACAAATAGCCACTTTCACTTTCACTTATTTGTCAGAGACTGTTTTGAATAATGATGGGGAAAGTCTTCCTGGAGCTACTTGGGGGTAAGGGTCTTGCTGAGGGTCTCAATTGGTGCTGGATCAAGTGTCCCACCTTTAGGATACCAGCACCCCGTTGTCTAGATGCTACCCCCAAAAATCTGAATGTGTGAGCTCAAATGTCTGCATTCATCAGACCAAATATCAAACCGGAAGACACCATGACAGTGTCTCACCAGAGAGGTGAGACGATCCGGGAGCTTTCGGCCTGAAACCAAAATCATCAGACAAATTCAAGAAACGACGGCTGTTTATGATCAAATTAGGAAGTTCATGCATGAATCACCACCCAGGCGCCACACCTCACCTTAACAACAGGGAGTATTTCCAGTGGATTTGAATGGGACCCAACATAGAAAATGTCCTGCTGTGCTACCTGTGGGAAAGGGTAACTCCGGACAAAGTCCAGACATGGGTTCATGTGTGTCTTTCTTCTAATAAAGGGATGTCAATGTGACATTTCCATCTGAGCTTGAACTCTCTTTTCTTTTCTGTCTTTTATACTTAGAGCTCCATCTTTGGAAGTCTGTCTCTTTCTGGAAGAAAGTGAAGAAAGGCTTTTCTTGTGCCTGACCTTTATTTCAACGACATCCGCGGTTGATGTCCTCGTCCCTGCGAAGCAACTCATTGAAATACTTTGGTATGAAGAGCAGTGCTAATCCTGTCGTTTCATTTTTCACAACCCGTACATTAAGCAAAAGCCGTCCATTGAAGAACCTCTTGCTTTTTGGGGTATAAAATGGCTGATGTTACTCTAAGGGAGCGTTGACCTTTATATTTACATCCCTTTGAATAGTTTGTACTCCAGCCTTGAACTGCCCCATCTTTTCAGAGACTTTAAAATAAACCCATAATAATAAACCCAGCAGTGAATTTCTTCTGGGGTTGTTGATCCACATCATCTTGGAAATACTTGTTGTTAGCATGGGTTGAGTCTGTTGACATATTAGAGGTTGTGTTTCTGACGGGACGTGGCTCTGATCCCAAACTCATTGGACTAATATAAGACTGAGCCCATTTTCCCATTAGCCTATTCTATTCTATTTCATTAGCCGTGGTATCATGTCTGGAAAAAACCTTAGGATACCTTTCCTCTGCAGCCAGTGGGGTAAAACAGTTTACAGAGATAACACGTAAAAGAAATAAACACCGTGGCACCTCATCACAGGATCAAAAAGAAAGCCGGTCAGCTTCCGAAAGCAGTTCAAAGATTTCCTTCTCCAGGGACCCCGCGCTTTAAAAGTCATCTTAGTTTCCTCTAATCAGGAGACGGCGGGCTTGATCAAATGTTTGCGCATCTCTGACGGCTGCGGAACATCAGACAGGATCGTTTTCACTCCGAAATAAAGGCAAAAACACACACTTTGCTTGGCTTTAGGGAGAATCTGACCACTGATGAAGGGCTGGAGCAAACTTTGCTAAATCAAATGAGCTTCGGCTCTGAATGAAGTGCATGAAAAAGTGCCATGAAACGTCGGCCGTCTTCTGTCGTCCCATATTTGTTCAAAAAAAGACATAAAAGACAGCCTACGTAAACAAAAGACCATTTATAAGTTTGTTTCGTTGAATAAATGGGGAAAAACTCTCCATTTAATTACCAATCAACCAGTTCACCAAGATCCAAGGATAATCTGGATTAATTAGACTAGACACACCCAAGCTTGATTACTGAAAGCCCGACCAGTAGCGTGAGTAGATCTTATCAACCACCACACTGTGCTTTATAGAAAATGAAAATGAAAGTTAATGAAGAATGGGTTTTTGAGGAAAATGAGAAAGTTCGAAAAAGTTTGAAAGTTCTGGGAATATGGAATACTGAATTGTTTCCCAAAGCATTTCTAAGATCTTGGCATTTCAGATAACCATGATCTTAATAATCAAGTATCTTCCCAGGAGTGGCTGGCCTACCAAAATTCCACAGTGTTCGCTCACCTTGGAAGAACCCAGACAAACATCTGAGGCACTGCGCACCTTACTCGCCCCAAAAAGAGCAGCATTCATTATTCCACCAGCTGAACTTCAGGGTGGTGGGGTGATGTTGGGATGCCTTTCATGAATGAAGCCATTTACCAAAATATCCTACAGGCTGTTCCGAACTGATCTTATGATCCGGAGGTCAAGCTTAAGAGACAGCAGGTCAATGATCTGAAACCCAAGCCCATCTTAGAATGGCTCAGAAGAAAAAAGACAATATTTTTATAGTGGAATAGGGGCAGTCCTGACTTGAACCCCTTCGAGATGCTGCGATGGGACATTAAGTGGGAAGGCCATGTTTAAATAGTCTTTAAAAGTGACTGAATTGATGCAATACTGCGTCGAAGAAGCAGAAGCAGTGGTGCTGATTCCTAATTATAGAAGCAGAGGTTTGCCACTTATGTGTCACAAGGAGTTTTTACATGTAGCCGTTTGCATTCTAAATTTTAAACATTGTGCAACCCGCAGCTACTCGACGGCAGTGCCGTAAAGTTCAGAAAGAAGAGGAGTTAATGCAGAGGCATCGTCACGGTTTGCGGCGCTCGGCTCTGACTGGGCCCCGTTAGGGCATCAGGTGTGCCTCATTGGCTCAAGGGTTTAAAGGTCCCAGTGAGTCAGAGCAGAGCGTCTGTCATGTTCACTCTCGTTCTCGCATCTTTATCTCTTTGGATTCCACATTGCGTGACTGCGTGTCGTTCCGTGCTTGTGAGTACACGTTTTATTTGTTTTTAATTAATTTATGCTGCAGACTCCTAGTTCCACGTTCTTGTCTGGTCAACACCAGCTCACCATGACAGACTGCAGGACTACCGTCTGCAAAAAAGTGCAACTACAGTGATAAAATGGAAAATGAATCAGATGTATGGGTCGTCGGACCTAATGATTTAGCCAGTGAGCTTTAAAATTAATAAATGATATCCGTAGGTATTTCTATTCTATTCTATTTCTATTCTATTCTATTTATTCAGACTTTTATTCCATATGTTTTCAGTCACTATACATATATATATAGATATATATATATATGTGTGTGTGTATATGTGTGTGTGTGTGTGTGTATTCATGCTTCTAAACTGAAACATTTTATTTTGAAGTTATCTTGGAGGGAATGAAAGCAATAATTGATTTTGCTGTAATTAATTTCCAGAGGCCTTTAGCCTGTCCTGGAGAGAAATCACTCAAACCCAGATTGAAAAGTTCACAGCATGAGGCAGTGGGCCTGAAAAGGTCAGACACGTCCTAACTGGCAGGCTTTCGCATTGTGATTTCCACATTTTCTGATGGCTATTAAAACACTGATTGGATTTGCCCTCGTTATTCAGCTCGGCCGCTCTGAAAGCAAGATGCTGGTGATCAAAGAAACTGTTTTTTTTCGGATGTTCGAAAATAGACCATTGTCTTTTCTCAGTGACGTCCATGTGTGTCGTGTTTGCTTCTTAATAGTAATGTCTCTTGAGTTCCCCGATGTGGGAAGTATCAGAGGAAACCACAGATGAATGACTTCCTTTCTACACTGTCAAAAATCAAAGGCTCCTAAATGGATCATGGATTGCACGTTGGGTTTAATGAAGAGCCAAAAATAGAGCTGGGCAATTTTATCATTTTATTATGATTATGATGAGAGAAATATAGAAAAATATATATCATATATCTTTAACTTAGCATGCAGTTAAAGAGCAGTAAACATCTAGATGTTTCATTAAAAGAGGGCATTAAAGTACTGGTATCTGAGGTTATTTACAGGTGATGACATGAAATGAACATCCATAAGGGCTACATTTAGAAAAATGTAGAGGAGGAAAAGCTTGTGGAAAAGAGAGGAGGAGGAAAAGCTTGTGGAAAAGAGAGGAGGAGGAAAAGCTTGTGACATTTTGGCCAAAACCATCTTGACGACCCCCAAAACCTTCTGTTCTGTGGACTGATGAGAGCTTTTGGAGATGCAGGTAAACTTGCCATTCCACAAAATATATCAAGAATAAAACATGGCGGTGGTAGTGTTATGAGTGAAAGAGAAGGTTTACAGGATGGTACTGAGACCAGCGATGTTAAACGGGTTGGTGATGCTGAAAAGACTGACGGCCGAGCTGGAGATGTTCGAGTTGCTGAGATTTGCATTGGGATTTGGAGTGATGAGGATGGACAGGATTCAGAAGAGTATATAAGAGGGACGGCTTAGGTTGGACAGTTTGGAGACAAAATCAGAGAAGCGAGACTGGTAGTTTGGACATGTCCAGAGGAGAGGCGAGAAGTATATCAGGAGAAGGATGTTGAGGATGAAGCTGCCAGGAAAGAGGAGAAGAGGAAGGACAAAGAGGAGGTTTATGGACGTGCTGAGAGAAGAGTGAAAGAAGACGATGCAGAGGACAGGAAGAACTGGAGACGGATGCTCCGCTGTGGCGACTCCTAATGGGGGGTGGCTGAAAGATGGGAAGAAGACAGAGTTTCTGAAGCGTACACCATAATCATGTTGGTCCAGGATGAAGGCTTAGCAAAAAGTGTGAGCTATTTCAACGTGCAGTAATGCTATCACGTTAGCATACAGCATGTAATCAATCTGGTCACAAATGAGCCGAGAAAATAGTGATAAAGTCGAGAGTCTTTCTGAAAACACTCTCCTGTTACCAGAAACACTAGCACTGCGGTCCTGTTAGCTAAGCCTCCGTAAAAGAATCACTGTAGGAGGCCTAACTGCTTTCAAAAGGTAACGAGGAATAATTACACCATCAAACCGCCAGCTTGTCGCTGGTAATGAATGATAGCGATTGTGTTCCGACAGGCAGACAGTGATTAACTCTAACAAGGATCCACAGATGTCTACACTCCGCTCTACATGTGCAAATTAACACACTTAAAATAAGCCATCTCCAAGACTGTAAACACACTTAACTACTCGCAGACATTTTTTAACAGGCCGAAGTTCACCGCGGAGGTCTTCGGCTCTTTGTTTTGAGAGACATGAAAGTCATGTTCCGAATAAAACCGGCATAAAAGAAAGAATTGCATCTGAATCTGGTCTGTTCCAATAAAAGGACAACCACCACCCCAAAAATGTGCTTGTTTTAGGACACTTCAAAGGACAATTATTTTGTGGATTATTGGAATTTACTCATTTTCTGAGCCGCTTGCCCTGATTAGGGTTAAAGGTGGAGGTGGAGTCAATCCCAGCTCTCACCGGGCAAAAGGCAGGGACACCCTGGACAGGCCTTCTCACTCAGCGCTAATCATTATTTAGATTTATATTATTGTAAACATATAAACTATAGAGTGTTTACTTATTTAAATTATTTTTGCCTGTAAAGGTACCAGTGTAAAGGTGTTCACCCCTTTTTCACAGTAGCCATTAAACTCTGCTGGGCACTGTACAAAATGTCCCTTATAAAAGAATCCAACTTTTATTAGACTTTCAGTGAAAATAATGAATAACATTAATGAAAATATATAAGCCGTTCCTCATCCATCCAGTGAGCACCAGGCTTTTAGAACCGGGGTCACCTGGGCAGAACTGCTGTTTTTATACCAGTGACTTGTGTTTAGACACCATTAATGTTGACTAATGTTGCTCTGTTCATTGCTTAGTAACCAGACTCCCAGTGCAGGCTGGAACAGATTCAGCTGATGTGATGAGGATGTTTACTAAAAAGCATGAGGAGATGCAAAAATCTTACTGTCTTATCTTTAGCATATTGAGAAGATGAAATGAAAGAAACAGGAATTTTTTAGTGGCTGCAAATCATCTAAAGATACAAGGTTTTAGATAAAGAGGTTCCAGCCACTTAGCATTCAGCATCAGTAGTAAATGAACCACCTGATCATCTGGAATCATCTGTACCTGTTTCTTCACTGCTTTGTGTCTAAGCTTAGACGTTTTGTTCTGCTTGGAGGTTCAGACGGAGATCACTGTGTGGATTAACCAACACAGAACTATCAAACTGCTCAGGTACAGAGACTGGACTGAACATGAGAGACAACAACACTGTCCTTCAGGAAGATCTGGAGAACTGCTCAGGTACAGAGACTGGACTGAAAATGAGAGACAACAACACTGTCCTTCAGGAAGATCTGGAGAACTGCTCAGGTGCAGAGACTGGACTGAAAATGAGAGACAACAACACTGTCCTTCAGGAAGTTCTGGAGAACTGCTCAGGTACAGAGACTGGACTGAAGATGAGAGACAACACCACTGTCCTTCAGGAAGTTCTGGAGAACTGCTCAGGTACAGAGACTGGACTGAAGATGAGAGACAACACCACTGTCCTTCAGGAAGATCTGGAGAACTGTTCCTCAACGATAAATGAAAAAAGGTCTGGTTTCTTAGGAGCAAAATATATGGTTCACAAATTTTGCACCAAACTGTGGGATTCAGATCCTTTTTGGCTTCAGCCTGAGGGTTCTTCAGATTTACAGACTAGAAAAGTCTTTTATATAAAGCTTTTAGAAGAAGACTAGAAATTAGGTCATAATTAAAATATAATTAAAGCAATGGGTTTAAGAGAGAAGAAATCAAACTCTAAAACTAATTGATTCTAAAGAAGAAATGAGAAAGATGAGAAGAAAATAAGCTGGACTGTAAGATAAGAAAATGAGCTGGACTGAAAGCCTGGAAGGACAGGAATATTTTGGGCCTGGGTTTAAATGTGTCTAGTGTTGGAGCTCTTCTGAAGCTAGGCAGTGGTGATCAAGTGTTTAGGGACTAGACCCCAGGATCGGAAGGTCGTGGGTTTGAATCCCAGAGAAGTAGGTTGCCCTGAAGTACCCGTGAGTAAGGTATTGTCCCCATCACTGATCTGACTGCCCCCTGCTGCACGGTGTATGGTTGAAAAGCAGAGGATGCATTTCATAAAAAAATAAGTAACACATAGTCACTTTCACTTACAGAATTAACCCGTTACCTGGAACATGACGCACTTTTTTTAATCAATGAAATGAATTAAAAGAGGCTCATAGGCATTAATAAGCTCTGCACGCTTGACTCCAATTGGTGAAATAGCCTCATTTATGCGGTTTCTGACATTAAGCACCAAAAAACGACCGTGTGGTTCAAGTCAAGCCTCAATTACTTTTTGCTCCATTTGCCTTGTAGCTCTAGTGCAAAACAAACAAATAAAAAAGCTTGTCTGCATTCGGATGGAGGAGAAAACTGTGTAAATGGGATTTCTGGTCAAGGCTTTCCTTTACACAAACAAAACAGGGACAGAATTTTAACTGGCTGGTTTGCGTGGGTTGACACTAACAGCACGCCAGTGGAGCTTCTCATTGAAAAGTCTTTCATCCTCCTACTCAAGAGCCCTCGGATCTCCCCTGGCATTGGCATTACTGGTGGCATCAGTGGAACGTGCCAACCCGCCGCCAATTCCGATCCCTAGACCAGTGGGCCGATCCGCCACAGCCTATTGGGAGAGCTGGATTTATATACCTGAGGAAGAGCAAGAACAGAGGGAGCAGAACTGGGGCGGAGGACAAAATAAACACGTCCACTGGAGGGATGAGAATGGTGTAAATAACCCCCCGTACACAGCCTCACATACATGCACGCAGGCAAACACTCGGTCGGCCCTGCTGATTAATGTCCCCTCATGCTCGGGGCCACGGAGAGACGAAAAGAGGCAATCTTGCCATCACGGCGTAGCTGAAGCCTTGTGGAAGCTCCAAAGGTGACCCGGGATGGCTGATTTAGCACCGGCCAATTCCCAAAGCCCCCCAGGCTCAGGTAGATGTGTTCTGTTGGCCTGGAAGATTACAAAAGCCCAGTTTCCAAGCCCCTGTGCTTCGCTCCATTGCTCAGCGGCCGTTGTAATGAAGAGTGCGGACCGGGTTCCGACTTTGTGATTTACCAAACCAGCAACAACTTTCTGCATCTGTCCTATTCTGCTACACGGACCAGTGCTTCATAACACCATGCATCATTTCAGCCACTCCATCCATCATGGCTAGAAACGCAGCTGGCCCAAGAACACAGCTCGGAGACAGGTGGGTTATTTACAGGAGGAAATCATTCACTAAGGAAAATATCAAGAGTGCACTGAAAAGTAATATCGCTAATAGAATTCAATTCCACCAATAGTGGTGTCATCTGTCTTAGGTTAATGTCGGTTTAATAAATACATCACATGTCATACTTTTCTCTCAGATTCACAGTGTTGGAGTTGTGCTAAGTAAGGGTGCGACTGCTCCATCTGCACTTAGCAGCAAAACGTGGGGCAGCGGGCCTAGTGTGGGGCAGCGGGCCTAGTATGGGGCAGCGGGCCTAGTGTGGGGCAGCGGTGGCCTAGTGTGGGGCAGCGGTGGCCTAGTGTGGGGCAGAAGTGGCCTAGTGTGGGGCAGAGGTGGCCTAGTGTGCGGCTGCGGTGGCCTAGTGTGGGGCTGCGGTGGCCTAGTGTGGGGCAGAAGTGGCCTAGTGTGGGGCAGAAGTGGCCTAGTGTGGGGCAGAGGTGGCCTAGTGTGGGGCTGCGGTGGCCTAGTGTGGGGCAGCGGGCCTAGCGGTTAGGGACAAGGTCCCGGGATCGGAAGATTGTGGGTTCAAATTCCAGAGCAGTAGGTTGCACCTATTGTGCAAGGTACCGTCCTCATCACTGCTCCCCAGGTGCTGGATACTTTCACTGAATGATAAACCAACCTCATTGGACGATTCAAACAAATAGAAAAGCATTAAGAGCTAAAACAAAACTCACACCACTGGGCAATGAAAACAGAACCACTGAAGACTCACACGCAAGACCGTTTATCATAATATGGACATCTGATGAAGACGAGAACAGGACAGAGTTGGACGTGGTAATGGCAGTGCAGGATGAAGGAGATACTGATTACAAAATCAAACACGTTAGATTTAAATTAAAACACACCTGACCAGTAGGGGGACAAAGAATCAGTCAACTTTCTTCTTTGGCTGCTTTAATTTGAGATGCAGCGAGAGAGAAATTTACAGGTAAAGAAGTAAAGTAAGAGTAAAACGACGTTTTGATCTTTCCATGCTGTAAACTGAGTGATCGGATGTCCGCTCACTCTGGGGACACATTCTAATTGGCCTCTGCTCGTTAATGTATCAGTCATTAGTGTTGTGCGGGTGGGCAGGTCTAATTGGCTCTTTTTCGGTATAAGGCTAACATTTCCAACTGCATTTGTGCTGAATCGTATTTTTCGGCGCCGCAAAAGTCTTGAGCAATCCCTCTTCCTATTTTGCAAGAAAAATGAAACATTATCTGCAAACGTGCGAGTAAATACAGTTTATACCATCAACATTCGGTCTGTAAAGCTTAATTCTTCTCAAGTCTTCTCAACACACATTAGCCAAATCGAAACATCTGTCCAGTGCAGATATTTTTTTCTGCTAGGTCTACCAATATGATTCAGCTCCATTGTGCATCCCTAATCATAATGTGAATAATACATCATCAATCAATTTTTGTATGACTCACGGACATCGACAGACACTGACCTTCACCCGAAGAGTGTCTGACTCATTGGTTTCCGCGGAGAAACAAAGCTGGGTCAGTGGCCCCAGTGGCCAGAATACACCAGCATCCAGTTATTCCTCTCTGATCAGCTGTCCCCGGACAAGGGCGAAATTCTTAACAGTTAAACCCTTCTGTGATTGACATGCTTAATAACAGAAACGAAATGAGGTAAGCCTGGCAGATGGTGTGGAGGGGGAGCGGGAGAGGGACGTGTAATCTGGGGAGGCCAAAAACCCAATCAAAATCCATCTTTTCAGCAGGTCAAAACCACATTTCCTCCCCATAACATGGGACAGCTGTTCGTTATCGCCGGGATTTTCCTTTATAGGCCAAACGGCGACGTCTGTCACTCATACTTCATAGGGATTTATCCCCCGCCGGCCTTATTTTATTTAGAATGAATGTGCTGCAAATTCCACACGCCTTCTCTACATAAATCATCTCAATTATTATGCAACTGAATCTTGGGGCGTTTCAAATTATAGCGGTGCGCCATTTCTGAGAAAGATCTGCCTGTCAATCTTCGGAGCTTAAGGATCTTCGGTAAATAGACCTTAGACGGATGAGACTGGTGATTAGTTCGAAGCATTAAGATGTCCTTCTCTTAATGGAGGTGCTTTGATGCTGCGGCTTTCCAAAAACCAGAGAATGTATCGTCTAAGCTACAGCTCAAACGGACATCGCTCCTTTCAAGCTTGCTGGGTCTCAGTTGGACTGTGCTGGCTGCCAGCAATGGGTTCTAATCTTCTTAGCGCTTGGCAGTGAGGGGACCTCATCTTCACGTGTGAGAGAGCTGGATCTGAGGCCTTTGAGCTGGGATGCCTTGCAAGGGATTCAAGAGGCTCCAGCAGGCACCAGAGGCCACTGAGGCCCAGAGCCATAGGCTGCAGGCTACGGTGGGGCAGGCCAGGACACTGTCACTCCAGCCTTGGGCTTGCTGGCAAACTAGCCCTCTCTCGAGCTCCACTCTCTGCATGTCCTGCTTCTTTCCTGTCCACCAATAAGCTACATCTCTTTCCAAATTGGACTTTCTTGTATCTTCTGCCTGACAATCTTTCTCTTCCTTGTTCCTTCCAGAGCTTTAAACGGGTTTTTGAACTCAGTCTGAATACCGCCCAAGAGATTTCTTCACTGCACTCCTTAAAAAAACTTTCCACAAAGACTTCTTTGTGCTGTCCCGTAGAACGGGGGTCGCCAGTCTTATCCTCAAGGGTCTGATATGGCTGTACATTCTCATTCTAGTGAAGAAAGAGAACTATAGTCAGTTCAGTTGGGTTCTCTTTGAATGAACTCCAGCCAGAATGAAAACCTGAAGCCACGTTGTTTCCAACAGAGGATTGTGAGTGGGAAGAACATTTACATGATCTAAAGGTTCCATACAATTTTATGTATTGTTTCTAGAATGTGAGGTTATTTGAAATTTAAAAGGTTACACATCTTTTCACATGAACCATCAGCATCAAGGGTTTCAAGAGTCTTAAGGGTTCTCAAATCAGTCCTCGGGACATTTTTGCTCCAGCCCACCTTGTAAAGCACAGGGATGAAGGAGAAAAACATGGACTTCTGAGAACTGAGAGAACTTCTGCTTCAAGGAACCCAGTGTGATTCTTTTATGGCATCAGGGGAAAAAAACACTTTTTATCTTTATTTTCAGCAGAGTGGTCAGTGCCCTGTGGTTTTTGAATCCAAATCATGGCCCCAAAAACTGTCCTACCAAAATATCAAAATATAGCTCAAAATATTTGAATCAAACGGAAGCTGGGACTTTATTCATTATCACTGCCTACTTTCATCAACTAGATGACTATGTTGAGCGCTGTCATTTAGTCAACATCCCCCAAACTTGTGAGAAAAACAAGTAATCAAGTGGATTCCGTCAGGAGGGGATGGCCCAACTGAATCGAGGCATATTTAATTTGTTGGGCCAAAATTATGTTAAGTGATATTTTATATTTTATTTAAATCATGTAAAGGGGTGTTGATCTGTAGTGAGAGTAGGCAGCAGCTTGAGGAGAACCTGGAGAGATGGAGATCTGCTCTAGAAAGGAGAGGAATGAAGTGAGCAGGACAAAGTGAAAGTGTGAAAGAAAGGAAGGAAAGTGGAGTGGTGAGGATGGAGGGAGTAGAGGTGACAAAGGTGGAGGAGTTTAAATACTTGGGCTCAGCAGTTCAGAGTAAGGGCGAGTGTGGAAGAGAGGAGAAGAAGAGAGTGCAGGCAGGTTGGAATGGGTGGAGAAGAGTGGCTGGAGTGATTTGTAAGAGACAGGTACCCGCAAGAGTGAAAAGAGACGGCACAAGGTTTACAGAACTGTAGTGAGACTAGCTATGCTACAGGGGATGGAGATAGTGGCAGGTAGCAGTGATGGGGACAGTACCTTGCTCAAGGGTACCTCAGGGCAACCTGCTGGCAAGGCATTCAAACCCATGACCTTCAAAATCTGGGGCCTAATCCTTAACCAATAGGGTACCTTTTAGTCTGTTAAGCTACCAAATCCAAGTCAGGCCCTGTTCAAGTTCACACACTGATTTCTCTCCATTTTTCCATCTTATTTCTTCTAAGAGCTGCAAAAGTAAATAGACAGAGACAGCGATCTAGCGAACACGAAGAAATCCTGAAGCATTCATCACTGCTTCCCAATTGCACAGAACCTGTGAAATCCTCACCTGCAAATATGTGCTTTAAAGAGCAATTTTTCTAAGATTGTTTGTGCAAGTTGCAATTAAACCAAATGAAGAATGGTGCTTTAATGAGCGTAGCAGGTTTCCGGGAGCCCGATGCCTGAGAAAGAAGAGACGGTGGAGAGGTGCGGGAATTAAACACAGTGAGGAGAATATTTAAAGGCAGACAAATTAGACAAACGAGTGAAATCTGAGCCCTGCAACCAGAATAGCCTGAAGACGCGCAGCCTATTTACGGGATTGGGAGCTATATCTGGAGGCCCGGGTACCTGACGTCAAAACAACCTTTTAAAAAGATGAAAAAAAGCCACTCGCTGCATAGAGTTGAGTTCAGCTTCTCACATTTTGCTTTCATCATTTTCAGCCTAACACTTTTGGGAGGGAGAGAAAGATGGAGCGAGAGTTGCTTTGTGATTCATGGCCGTGCTTCTTTTTGTTGCTGCCTGCGTAGCTGCGTACCTCTTGTTTTCTGCAGTCTTTGCTTGTCTTAGCTATCATGATTGGCGCATGATAGGCGAGTTACCCATGACACCGTGGTGACATGCAGGTGCCGCCTGTCAGAATCCGAGGTTCGGATTATGGAATAAAGCCCGGGAGAGTTCATGTTAGCAGCAGACCCATTCACCATGCAGGAAAGAGTGAGTGCGGTAGGATTTCAAAAGATCAGTCATGAGCGGCTGATGGCTGGGCAGTCCTCCAGTTTGCCGACAGGGTGGCAAAGCAATGGCTGTGATTGACTCGGTGACTAATGAATTTTTGAAATCTTCTAGCTGGAATGTTGAAATCTGTGTCAGGCGGTCCTCAAACAAACAAGACTGCTTTGATGGACCATTCCTGGCCTAAAACTAGCATTTCATATGCTATTTGTCACGTTATGAAGCATTCTTTACCATAGCAATACATCCCAAAGCCTCTTTGGTTCAAACAATTGAGACATTTGATCCTTTTTCAGTTTTTAGTGCATGTCTGGGGACTCCATTACCCAGAATGCATTGTGCATACGTATCACATGCTCATAATGAAGCCTACTGATCAGCTAGTGGCTGATTAATCTTCTTCTCTTTCTTTCTGCTGATCTCATTTAGGGTTCGCCTCAGCAGATCATCCGTCTCCATTTCTTCCGGTCCTATGCATCTTTCTCTTTCACACGAACACCTCCTGCCAGGCAGGTCCATCCTCAACATTCTTCTACAAATCATTCTCTCTATAAGGCTGATATCTACAAGCATGATACTGAGCTGCTCGTCATAGTTTTCCAAACCTAGAACCTTTAAGATGCATCACTAGAATCAAGGCTTTTCCTAGTTTTGAAAAGGGAAAATTTCACCACTGTAGTCATGTTAATAAGAGAGTTAATCATGGTTTTTCATTTTGGCCTCATTAAAGAGACAAGCTACTCTGAACACTGTTTGTATCTCTATGTTCTCCCTTTCTGTCCAAAGTTATTGGCAAGCCTGGTGCACAGGTTTGACCAAAGGGCATCATTAGAAATTCCTAAACTGAGACCTACCATAAAAACCATGAAAGACACAAGACTGATTACAACCCCTGTGCCGAAGCTCCATTAGCTGTGCACAAGACACAGGGATGACTTTACAGATTTGGCTCACATCTTGCATCTTGCAAAAAACAAACCTCCAAGCCGAACATGGCTGTGTACATTTCTCGCCGACTGTTTCCACTAAACTTGTGCACTGAATTAGCATCATGAAGAAATAAAGGGATCTGCGGGAGGGTTCTGCCACCACCATGTTTCCATTTCAGAGACGTGAGGTTCAAAGGCTCCCCAAGCAGATAACGGCTGCTTGGTTGTCATTGATTAAAGCCTCCTGAAAAATGACTTTCTCTTTTAATGAGAGCACTGCATCTGCTGGTCTTTGTAGAGGATGAGCCTGCTGTCATCCCTTTCTCGCTTTGGAAAAAAGTCTAGAAGAATACTGGACTTTGTTAACAGCTGTGATCACATTTTCTAGTTAGCACTTATCGGAAAGGGACCTGCCTTCCCAGCTCTTACTCGGAGAACCTCTTTTTTGTGTCTCTAGTTCTGTAACACTTTCCCCCTCTCTTTCTTCTGTATTACATAAAAGTAAAGCTCATGCATGAGCAATCTTATTATGAACCTTATATAATACAACTAATTATAAGGCTGCGATATGAGAGCATTTCAAAGTGGAATAAGAGTTTTTATTTTGAGAGAAATGCAAGTGGAGTATGGATATGAAATACTCATGGGGTAGAAAGCCTTCCCTCTGCACCATGCATTGAGGAAGAGCTGAGGAAGGAACGTTCAAACGTTAAGGTATAGAGCCTGAAATGTTTCTTTTTTCAAAGCTTGTCAGAATTTGGAGCAGCCCTAGGCAAAGCAAAAGGATGACTTGGTTTGGATGGGACAGAGTCTCCGGAGCAGGACAAAAAAGTAAACTCTGCTGCCTTCACGCTCAGCTTACTGTTCCATCATCTACTGTGTGTAGCCTTCATGCTAACAAGTCCCATCGCTGTTCCTTCGCATGGCAATTCGTAGCTTGTGAGAAACCTCACATACATCAAAGATCCATCAGAGGAGGCCGAACGCTTCGAATTCGGTTCATTACGTAAGCCGTCTCAGTGGGGACATTTGATGTAACGGATACAGGGGTATTGGAGCAGCGAGAGGAAAGTGTCTTCGCAAATTACAAGCCTTTTTCTCCTGGCCAAAGCTGCATGGAGGCTGATTGAATAATCAAAACATGAATCCATCCTGAGAGCTCACGGTGGGGTGCCAGGCGCTTTTCTCTTCTGGAAAAACGTCCTCCTCTGCCAGGCTGTGCACACGGGGGAGTTTATGGATTTTGACTGTGCATCCATTGGGAGGAGGAAAAAAATAATCATCAAAAGGGGAGACGGGGCAATTCTCACATGTACTCATTTTATCACAACCCACCCTCACTGCCACCACCGTGCTACGTCGAAAACTGACACCCACTTACACTTTGCAGGGAACAGGAGCTCCAGGTTCTAACAGAGCTGAGATTAGGTTTGATTTATTTTGAAGTTTTATTCTAGAGTTTGAACTTCTGATCAAACTCAGCATTCCATAGTGTAAACCTGGTTTATCTTTAACTGTCGGAACAAAGACACAACACTCACTCTGAGGGTCCTTCTTTTTCAACATTGTACCTTCCAGTTTTGAGCGTTGAGTATCTTTTCCCAGGAGATGCTGGTATAAAAGTAACCTTAAAACGCGGTGATTTTAAGTCTCACATGCTTATTTTCTGAGGGATTAGGGTCACGAGTCTATCCCAGCTCCCACAGGTCAAAATTCAAGGACACCCGGGCAGGACCCCAGTCCATCGTGGGGCTGTTTTTAAGTTGAAAAAAAAAAAATATATACTTACAAAATAGTCTCATAGGATGATTTTGGAGTACTCAAGGTTACCTCCCCCTTAATCTGAGATCTGGATGTGTGAGATCTTCACAGTGATGGACTGATGACCTGCTCAGGGTCTTTCCCTCCCTTTCACCCTGTTTATGTCACTCTGGCACACCTGTGGCCCTGGTTAGGATAAGGGATGGATAGCTGCATGGATGGATGGATGGATGGATGGACAGAGATCTTACTTTGCTCTGTGGCATATATAAAACATGCTTAGCTGGACCAGAAGACCTAAAGTTTGGATCAAGATGAGAGAGGTAGAAAAAGTCACTTTAAACGAGTGCTCATTACTTAGACACAGATGGAAGGAGCTTCAGTCAAAGAGACTGCTCAATTGGCTGGTGTTTCAAAAGGAACAATGATTAAAGTCAAATCTGCTTTTAGATCTGGGGAGGTAAATAGGGCTGGTCCGAATGACATGAGAAGTGGGCATGATGCTCAAGCAGCATTAGTTTCAAATGTAGGAGCAGATGATCCTCAGGTGATACAGGACAAGAACTGTCCAGAGCCTGCCTCTAGCAGGATACTGAAGTAGGGTCTCCAAGCATGAATCTTTCATCACAAAAACAATGGTCCTTCAAAGAGCCCAGCCCATTGTATTTCCAATGGCAATCCTTCCTTCCTTCCATCCTGTGTGTTTAGGTACATTGTATCTCAGAAGTCATTCTTACGATCACTACAAAGAGGCAATGACCACAAGTGAGGGTTGGAACCAAGATTAACTGGTAAACAAAGAGCTCTCCCTCTGGCTCAACTTCCTCTTCACCACCACGTTCTAGTGACTGCTGCCGCTGTCTGCCAATCTCCATCTCCATTTTACCTTCATTCTTTACTCAATTAAGTAAACTGTCCCTGTTAACGTTTCCATTAAATGTTTTTCACATCATCTGATAATGTCAGCTTCACACTGGGTCCAATTTTAAAATGGTCCAATAGAAATGGAGGAAAAGTTCCACATGCTGCAAATTTCTCTTCCAGCTGCCATTTGTCTATTTTCTCAACGAATGGCTATCTTGGGAGGATGGCAGCCATATCCGTTCCAACCCCCCAGTGACCCTCATTCACACCATATCCTCAGTCTGAGTGTCTCAAATGAGAAAAAAAGACAAGAGGCATGGACTGTTATCTGCTTTCAGCCTCTCCATGCCTTTGCTGTGCAGCCATATCAGCAGCTTTGAAGCTGCAGCCGCTGGCGATGTCTCAAGCGCTGCGGTGGCGGCTGCTGTCAAACTGGCGCCTCTTCATTAAAACCTCAAGCTTCCTCTAATTGCGGATGTATGCACAGCTCCTGCGAGAGGGCTAATGTGCAAGAACACAAACGGCAAGCACAAGGAATGAACGTTGGGCATAAATCATGCCAAACTTCACCACACTGTGACTGTGCTTGCAGCCGCTAAATAGAACGGGAATCCTCCTTCTGAGACTTCATTCTCATAAACCAATTTAGTGCAGAGGGTCGCGGCGCGACCGGGCCATTAGGAAAGATTAATAAGCCTAATTAGCGGGGACAATAAGTTCATGCTAATAGACATTAATAAACGGATCTGGGAGAGCTTGTATGGGTTGGAGTTCTTGCTCTGAATTGTGGGATGCATTTCAGCTTCGTGCTTCATCCTTTATTCCCGACTCCCCTGTCACCTGTGCTCTCTATTTATAACTTGTAACCATAACAACAGCTGTATTTTTTTATTAATGTGAGAGAATCCCCGTGCAGGCTTTGTTCCTCACATGAAGAAGCAGTGGAATAAGTTCGCAGGGCTTTTGCTAAGGGTCCTCGGAGCAGAACAAACAACTCTCAGAATAAGCGACTGAAGGGATGCAAAGGAACGGATGCGATGTGAGAATTGGATTTTTATTGTTTAAGACTGCAGGGACAAAAAAGACAGAGTCAAATGACTGCGCGCAGCGTCAGGAAGATCAGAGGAGCGAGATGATAAGAGAAAGGCTGAGTTTTGAGGCTGCAATTACGGTTTCACACTCGTTAAAGAAGGCGTTTGGTGAAAAGTGAAATTTGCAACATTTCCAGCTTTACCCAGATATAGCTCCCAGTAAAGACGTCCTTTTGGTTAATGAGGAAGATGTTGGTACCAGGCAAAAGAGTTAATAGTAACCCAAATCATTTCCATGAATAAACCCCTAGCATGTCTCACGGCCTGCTCAAACATCCAGCTCTTCATCAACGAATGGGTGTTCTGTTCATTGTCTAATGCAACTGCCTTGTTTCAACTCTAGGATTCTCAAAAACTACCAGCACCAATCAACACCCCTTTCCATAACGTTTGGGTCACGTCCCACATCCCAGTGCTGGCCTCATTAGTAGATCATGCAGTCTGAGACAGCCATGGCCTAAAGGTTAGAGAAGAGGGTTCCCAACCCGAAGGTTGGTAGTATAATCCCCAGGACCAGCATGAAAAAAGTGTGGGGGGTGGTGAACAATGCTCCTCCTGCATCCACAACTGTAGTGCCCTTGGGAAAGGAGCTTTACCCCATAATTCCCCCCCAGATAGGTATGTAGGTATGGCAGCCAACTCTTCCTGGAGTTTTCACTACTAGTGTGTTTAGAATGGAATTCAACCTTCACATTGTGCAGACAAGCAAAGGCATCTGATTTCATATAAATGTCATTTGAATTTTCATGACCCCAATGCTTGGGATCCAGTAGAATCACGGGCTGAGTGTATCTTTACATCCCGACTAGCAGCAATAGCCTAGTTACTCCAATGCTGAACCTAAATGTTGACATCAAACTGTCATGTGATCTACTCCATCTAAGTGTAAAACTGGCTAAAATCAATTTCTGAAAGGAAGGTCTTGGCAGACAGCTACACAGCCATTTTCCGATAAGTTAAAAAGCTCTTTGTTATGAAGCACTGCTTGTGTATCTGCTGTATAGTCTTAAAAAGTGCCAGATGAGTAGGTGTGGTAAAGATGTATCACTTCTGTTGTCATGAACCTGGAAGCACAGACGGTGTATTGGAGAAATTAAGGCTAAGTGAGTGAAATGGACTGAGAAAAATCTCCAGAGCAGTGGCAGGTAATGGGGAAACAGGCAGAGAAAGAGAAACAGAGAGAGAGACTCTATGAAAGCCTGCACTAGGAGTCGACTACCAGCATGCAGTGACACGGAACGCCTGCCAGGTCTAACAAGCGTTTAGCTGACTACAGGTTAAAGCAAAGGCCCAACATTTCCCACCCTCTACAATACAGATATACTTGAGCTTGTCCAAATTGCTCCCTTAGGGACCAATCCTCTGCTCATACTTTCCTGGATGTGGACTGGGTGGATACTAGATACCCTTCACCTTTCCAGACTTTGGGGCACGGTCTCTGGTCATTTCAGCCTTGCGGGTTGTTGAATCGTCGGAGTTTGGCTAATCAAATATGTTTGGCCTGTGGATCCGCTAGGATTTCCAAACAGATTTATAATCTGAGCCGTTCCACTTATGAAAAGTTCTGTTTTATCGAAAAAATCATTGCAGAGCAGCCCGTGGGATTATTAAAAAAGGACGGAGTGTAAACGTTTGAGCTTGCAAGAGGAAAGAGCAGGCAAAAAGAGACGAAAGAGGATTGAGATCTAATTTGTCATGCAAACACTTCCCTCATATCCATGGTGGCTGAGGCAAAGTCACTCCTGTTGCGATAAAGAGGTTGTTTGCCTTTGTTTCGGGGGAAGACCAGGCTGGCTGCCTCGAGGGACATTTAGAACAGTAAATCATACGCGAGATAAAGAAGTAACCAACACCCGTCCACCCTCCCAGGCACTCCATTACGAAAATACACAGGGATTAAAGCAATTCTGTTGATATTGCATGGGTATCTTTTCATCTCCTCCTCCCCTGAAGTCAGAGTTGTAGAAGTTTTTGGAGAGTTCAGATTCGATGACTGTGCAAGAAGATAACATCCTTGCTGACATGGTTTTAAACCATTAAAAGACCAAGAGGGAGTGCAAAATAAACAGATATTTCTCTTGCATCTTAATTAAGACCTTCCCTGCCGAAAGGTCACAGAAAACATCTGTCGACGGAAATAAACTCTTGCTCTCAGTGGTGCAAGTATACTTTTCCAAAAAAATTTGAAAGGAGCTTTCAACGAGCATTCTGGCCCGAACACTCCATCGATAGGTTGTTTGTCCTGTTATCTTAGTCTGTAACGCTGTGGGGCTGCTTTCCTCCAAAGGCATCAGCATTGATGGCCTCCCAGGAAGCCCTAGGTGATATCAAGAAGCTAATACTTGTTTGGATCTTCTGAAACAAGGAGATCTTGTTGGATCCTCAAAAATGGCTGAATGAAGGCAAAATCAAGCCATGGCTCTCCGGTCCCCTGACCTTAATCCAACTGAAAACATGAGCGTCGAGCTCAAGAAGAGAATGCATGAAACAAGAACGCCATCACTCATCCACACAGTTTTTGTCTACCGATCTGAGGAACACTGTTTTGTACTTTGAAGCTGCCTTTTTGCAAAGAGAAAAAAGTGCATGCATGCTCTCCTTGCAAGATCATACACTGCTTTTATTTTTTGGTAGGATCCCATTCTGCACAGATGAGAAACCTTCTCATCCAATGAAAGAGTGACTCATTGTGCTCTTGTGAAGGCAGCAGCATCACCGAGAATAAAGTCCCGCTGACAGAACCCACCTGTGACAACGTAGTGGAGACATGTCTGAGTTTGTTGACCTGCTCAGGAGTTGATATATGTGGACTATCTTGTGTCACTGTCTGTTGTATAAAGGCACACAGAAGCCAGGCTGATTCTTTAGTGTCGAGTGGAATCTGTCAGAGATTCAGGTTCAGGATTAGCCGAAGTCCCTCCTGTCGGGCAAACCACTGAATTAGGGGCATATTGTCCTCTAAACAGAAGACCCAAAGATCATTTCAAGGCTATGAATGGTTAATTCTTGATGGCGTTCCTCGAGAACCAACAGGACTTTCAATGAGATTTAGGGTAAACAACAATCTCTCTGCAAGTCTCTGGGTGCCATCTTTGCAAACACCTTTAATCTCGGCTCTGAAGCTCTGAAATATTGCATGAAATTAACTTCTTGAAAAAAATCTTCTCGGTTGCTCCGGATTGACAGCACTCCACAAGTTCACTGCACATGAGATTTGTTCTTTGAGGCTCTGTGCCGCAGGGGGAGAGCAGGCGAGAGAAATTTCCCCCCAAAATAACTCTTGTAGACATTACAGCACATTACTCAGGCATTACATCACGAGCTGGAACCACTGCAAGCAACCCAGAGAGTGGTTCCTTTTCCCCCAGATTTTCCAGTAGAAAAAATGTGGGAAATTTGTCAAAAATGTAGCGTCACGGGGTCCCGGTCAAGACCCAGGTTGCTACCCTTGTCACTCAAAGCCAGAACCACAACGCTCATAAGGATCTCATGATCTCATAAGGCCAAATCAAAGCTCAAACTCAAAGCGACAAAATCACTCCCGATCAAAACCACCCTGCAGAATCTCTGAAACCAGCAGGGCTTTAACTTGAGAAAATAAACTGGGAGAAAGGCCCAGTTCCATTTCACCCCTCACCTCTACCACTTTGCCCTCCTGCATATGGTCACAATGCTTGTTGGGATAGAAGGGTAGTGCCAAGTTTTAGGTCTACATGGCCCTCCAATTGGACGTTTTCCAGAGGCACTCACAGTGTAATGAGAAATTTCTCAGAATGCCTTTTAAATCAAAAACAAGATGGCTGCACAAGTGGCTAAATATATCTTTGGATAAAAAGTAAAAATAAAGAAAAAAATATCGCCCTTTTAGAATTGCAATAATAAAATGCTGTGATTTGTGGGCTGTTATCTTGATAGCAAGCATTTAAAGTCAAGAGGTCAAGATGGGAACAGCACCTTTGGAAAATGGCAAACTTTTCGAGTTTTTTTTTTTTTGAAAAAGAACAGAAAGACTGCTGATGGCATGTTTGCTTCTTGAAGGGACGTTTCATTTCATAGTGGAATCTTTTGTACGCTACCTCTTTTACCTCTGAGTGGCGAGGGCCAGGGTCTCATGTCTAGGGACTAGGCTCCAAGATTGGATGGTCATGGGTTTAAATCCCAGATCGGTAGGTTTCCCTGAGGTACCCTTGAGCAAGGTACTGTCCCCATCACTGCTCCATGGGCACTGGATATGGCTGTAAATGCTGCACGGTGTGTGTGGGTAAGAAGCAGAGGTTGCATTTCGTTGTGGTTCCCTGTGTGCTGTGTGACGATGACAAATAGTCACATCCCTTTCAAAAAGGGGACGCTCCCAAACAAAGGGGAAGAGGTCCATCCATTATCTGCCACTTGTCCCAAACGGGGTCGCGGGGGAGTGCTGGCGTCCAACCCAGCGCACATAGGGCAAGGACGGGGGACGCACCCTGGACAGGTCACCAGCCCATCGCAGGGAGGAGCGGGACGGGGACGGCACCTTGCTCAAGGGTACCTCAGGGCAACCCATTGGGAAGGGGTTCGAACCCCCGATCCGCCAATCATGTGGCCAACGCCCGAGCCACTAGGCCACCGTTGCCCCAGGGGAAGAGGTAACAATAGGAAATGGCATCGGACAAAGTCTTGGTTAAGTTCTGATTGATTTTCTTAATCCGACATTTAAGGACATTCAGATGACAGTGATGTATCGGTTCCACCGAAGGCAGGAGTTTATCCTTCCTGTGGCATCTGGCTTCACTACCTGCATCCTTTTCTTACTCTTTCACTCTTTCTCTCACCTCCAGGCCTCTTTTACTGGCTGATCACTCGTTCTCTGAGCTAGATAACTACTCAAGCCACCGAATGCCTCTGTCTTTGTACAGCAGACCGAGTCTGTGCCCTTTACAATCTACCACTGCTCACACCTCGACTACCCGCTACTTGCACAAATAGCAAAAAGGAGCTCATACACACTCAGTGATTCTCAGGCAAGGACATGGATAAGAGGAGACAGGGAGCCAGAGGCGGATCGCTCCCCGTCATGCATCACATTACAATAAAATAATTACATTTGCAGCAGCGTTGCCTGCCGAGAGTCTCTTCCTGCTCTGTTAGCTCGCTCCAACAAAACCCAATTAAAAGCCATCCAGAGTGCTTTACGACGAGGCAAGACAACCCCCAAAAGACAACATGTGCTATGAGTAGCCATTAATGCCTAATCAAAGACAACGTCTGCGATCAATCAGTGCAATCAATGCATTCCAAATGGAACATGTTCTTTTGCCCCGTCCCCTTGGTTTAACACTATTGTTGGATTGCACTGCATGACTCTTTTTTGCAGTAATTTAAATTGATCCGTTAAGCTCATTTTGTGTGTGCCAGTCCTGCTTCACATCCCTGGGACCAGTGATAGGGCCAGAAATTACAGGATTCAGTTTGATAGTAATATAATGCATAACTAATACGTTTCTAAACATGAGCTCTGCGGGAGAAACCAGCCCTGAGCTCCACATTAGAAACCAGTCCTGAGCTCTATGTGAGAAACCAGCCCTGAGCTCCACATTAGAAACCAGCCCTGAGCTTTACATGAGAAACCAGCACTGAGCATTATGTGAGAAACCAGTCCCGAGCTCGACATTAGAAACCAGTCCTGAGCGCTACATGAGAAACCAGCCCTGAGCTCTATGTGAGAAACCAGTCCTGAGGTCTATGTGAGAAACCAGCCCTGAGCTCGACATTAGAAACCAGTCCTGAGCTCTATGTGAGAAACCAGTCCTGAGCTCGACATTAGAAACCAGTCCTGAGCTCTATGTGAGAAACCAGTCCTGAGCTCTATGTGAGAAACCAACCCTGAGCTCGACATTAGAAACCAGTCCTGAGCTCTATGTGAGAAACCAGTCCTGAGCTCGACATTAGAAACCAGTCCTGAGCTCTATGTGAGAAACCAGTCCTGAGCGCTATGTGAGAAACCAGTCCTGAGCTCGACATTAGAAACCAGCCCTGAGCTCCACATTAGTAACCAGTCCTGAGCTCCAAGTGAGAAACCAGGTTCAAGCTCTTACATTTGTAAACATTCTGTCTTCCATTCCAACTCCATGCAGTCCATATATGGAAACTTTGTGATGTCACAAAAGCATCTCATTTGCATATGCCCACCTATAGCAGCTTTGCCCCACCCATATGAAATGAAGAAGTGAAAGTGACTATTTGCGTCATTATGAAACACAAGACAGCACACAGTGAGACACAATGAAATTAGACCTCTGCTTTTTACCCACACGCACGCATGCACACAGCAGCTATTGAAAGCACCCAGGGAGCAGTGACAGGGACGGTATCTTGCTCAAGGGTACCTAAGATTCTGAAATGCATAGAGATTTCAGCCTGAAGTTTATACCAGATGGTGTTTAAACCAATGAGAACAGAGTGTCTCAGCCTGAGGCAAACTCTCTCTCTCTTCCTCTCTTTCTCTTTCAAGATTCTGGTTCCTCCAAAGAGTTCTTCCAGAATTGAGGTTTGCCACCTTTGGCTAGCTCACTAAAGGCTCAGTCCTTCTCTAAATCTGCTTTGTGACTTAAATTGGGCTGCACGTTTGACGAAATCACAAGAGGTGTGTTTGGGGTGGTGATCTAGTGGTAGGGCACTTACCTACAGACCTATAGATCAAGAGGTTGATGGTTCAAATCCCACCTCTAGCACTACCACCACTGGGTTCCTGAGCAAGACCCTTAACCCTGAGTTGCTCCAGAGGGATCGTCCCTGTAATTAGGACATGGAAGTCTCTCTGGATAAGAGCGTCTGCTACATGTTATAAATGTAAATGTATCTGTAAATGTTAAAGTATTACATTCCAAAAAACAGAACCGTCCACATACTTCTGTCCCTTCAATTTTGAAGAAACTGCTATATGTATATAAATATATAATCGAGTGTGCTTTAGAGCCTCATTCAAGAATCTCTTGAAACAGCACATGCTTGTTATATGACATGAACCGAGGAAGACAATTACTCTACATTGAATTTCAGGACTAATGGAGATGTTTAGAAGGTGTTTCTTTCCATGTAAGAGAAGATACTGACATGTGTGGTGACTTGATCAGGTTGTTTCTGCTCTGAGCCTAAACAAACCAGAACAGAAACACTACTGGTGCTGTGAATCTTACCTCAAAAACGCAGAATAGTACACAGTGAATCCCCAGAGCTTTTATATTCTTTAGCTTGTTGAATACTTGCTAGTGCTCTGATCATGATGGACAACACGTGAAGCCAGGGTGCTCAATCTGAATGCACATCTCCAACATGCAGTTTCTGTAACACTATATTATGAGATGGCACGGCCACAGCATTGAACCGTTGTGTGTGTGTGTTTGCCAGAGTCGTGATCACCAAGCCACGAGATGCCCACGGTGACCTTCCCAGCATCCCCAACCCCACACACAAACCACAAGAAGGACAAAAATACATGGACCAGGCACACACTCTCTCCCTACTAACAGCTTCCTTACAACGCCCTGCATCCGGGATGGGTGAGAGGATGCTGAGAGGATGCTGAGAGCACTCCCTAGGTGACTTTTCAAAGCTGCCGCATCCTCTAAGGAGACGCAAGGACGAACACAGACATCAGAGAAAGACCTCGAAAGAATTCCAGCACGCTACGGTGCCAGGGACGGAGTTGTTACAGCAACGGCGTCACGCTTCAAAGCCCAGGGGTCAGTGAACAGGTCACTAAGCCCAGGCTGCCCGAGCAGGTCTTTGCTTTTAACTTCCTCCTCTGTGGCGCCGAGAAGGACACAACATGTCCCGGGCTCACTTTTATCTCCGTCCTCCTGACAAGCAGCGACAAGGAAGGCCGGCGCTTATCAGGACTTTCTCTTAGAGGGAAGAAACAGGGACTCTCCAGCGACAGGCACATGACAGAGAGGGAGGGAAGGAGTTTTAAAGGCCCACTCTGCAATTTGAACACCCCAGGTACAAGCTGTTGGCTTCACACTCTACAGGGAGCCTAAACAGCATTTTTTCCACATTTAGTTTGTGTTTGCAATTTTGGAAAAAGAAGTGGTGCCCTAATGATTTACTACCTGATCCCATAATTGCAGAGTCATAGGTTCCAGTCTCAGACCAGTTGAAAATCCTGAGGTACCCTTGAGAACCAACACTGCCCTCTGTTTTAAGAAGGAGTGAAAGTCTCAATCCACAGTTGGGCTTTTAGCATCACTGCCATCTGATTGGACAAAATACAAACAATGGGAAGCTGGAAAGATGCCTTTCTATTTCTGGTCTGAGGTTTGGGTGTGTTGCGAGGTTCCACTTGCTAAAGGAAAAGCTCCAAAAATTGTAATACAATATAATGTCCTATAATCTCAGAAGCCTTCAACTCCAAAGGTTTCTTCCTCCATGTCATGGTAGCTGCTACTCTGCTCTGACTGAGCACACCTGGGCTCATGAGGGCACAGGTGTGCTTCACTGGGGGCTGGCTTTATAAGCCCCCATGAGTCAGAGCAGAGCGTCGGTCATTCACAAGGCATAGCTTCGTGGTAACAGTGGAGTCTTAGTTCTGTATGGGTGGTTATGTTGAGTTTGGTTAATAAAGTTAAGTACAAGACTCCCAGATATGTGCTTATGTCCTACCCACAACACCCCAGTGTTACACTCCAGATGTAAGGGGTCACCTCTGGCTTGATTAAGAGGGGCTTGGATCTTCTGTAAAGCTAATTTTTGATGCAAACAGGACAGAAAAATGGGAGGAAATCCAAGGAAAAACAAAAATGTATTAAATAACAGAAACAAAACTGTCCGAATATTTCTGTCCCTTCATTTTCCAAAGAAATCTGGCAAAGTCCTGGTTCCAAACCTTTTATCTGTAGATTCTTTTGAAAGCGTCTCTGCTCTCTAACACCCTTCACTGTTCCTCTCTTTCCTTTCCATTGCATATTCCATTTGGCTGGGCCTCACGTTCTTCATTACCTGTGGAAGACAAACAGATTAAACACATCAATAGAGGCGGAACGTTTGACGATTAACTCGACTCGAGTGGTTCCCACTGGGCCTCTCCAGAACCGCCGTGTGCTTCGGCTCCCGACCAAAAGCTAATAATCGCAATCTCGATTCGCGCCGGCAGCCAGGAGGTCCTTCACTCAGCAGGCGTGGGTGAGCAGCACCGAATGGGTCTGGAAATGACAAACAATTGCCTCCAAATTACACAATACTTCACCCGTCTGGTGAGATAAGAGTACCCTTGTGATAGAGACCAGAGTGTTTGACAAGAGAGCAGATTAAAGGGAAGAAGAGAAGGAGGAGGGTTCGAGAACCCTCACTGTAAGAGTGTATGTACAGCCAGCAATCAGCAGCGTGAGCTTAAGGTGGAATCACTGCTCAGGGCCTTGTCGATTTGCATGAAGGGAAAACTCAAAAACATCTCCAAAGTAAAGGCACTTTGTGGTTGTTCTGTCATCTTAGCTGCTCATTATAAACCAATAAAAAGCTCTCCTGATCAAACAGACTGCAGCCGTTTAACAAAACTCTGGACAATGTGCTGGGAATGAGGTCTGGACGTTGTCCAGAGTTGTTCTTTCACTAGGGCAGTTGTGTCCAAACTCCAGGATTGGAAGGTTTGAATCCCAGATCAACTGGTTGCCCTCAGGTACCGTTGAGCAAGGTAATGTCTCCATCATTGCTTCCCAGGGGCTAGATTGGACTAACCACTACATTGCTGTGGTGTGTTTTACAAAGACAAAGTTATTTTCCCTTCACTTTCACCTGCTAGAAATACTCTGTGTTGTTTAGGTGAGGGGTGGTGCTCACGCTGTCTCCCTCTCTTTTCTTCCTCCCTCTGTTCTCTCTGGTTAAAACAATCTCTGGAAAATTACCAACATGGACTCGACTGGACATTGTCCTGGGTGCTGGAGGTGTACACACTGGTTGTCTGGTTTGACAAATCTGGATCTGATTGGAGGCCAGTGGACCGGACTTTCAGTGTTCATTAGAGCTTTTCCACTGGGGGTAGCGGTGGCTTAGTGGTTAGGGAGTTGGCCACAGGCTCGGAAGATTGTGGGTTCAAACCCCTTACCAGTAGGTACCCTGAGGTACCCTTGAGCAAGGTACCGTCCCCGTCACTGCTCCCCAGGTGGGAGCCTTTTCATAGCTGCCCACTGCTGCACAGTCTGCGTTTGTACATGAAGTTCAATTTCGCTGTGCTGTGTGTTCTCAGAATGACAAGAAAAGTCACTTTCACTTCATAGATACTGGACATCAGCCCTGTAGGTCCCTTGAGACAACAATGACCTGATACTCCACTAGTGTGCAGCTTGAAGGGAGTAAACAACAAAGCCATTGTTTTTAACCTCACATCATAAAGAATCATACAAACTGGACAGACTGGTGTCATTTTTACCAAGAAAGAATGCACCCCAGTGCTGCCCAAATCCAGCTTTTTTGAAGTGACCACTGCTGTCCTTGGGCTCGTGAGCAGCAGGGCACCTGGGGAAAAAGCAGGGCCTCGACAAATAAGGCGACAGGGTGTCCAGAGACAAACAGGACAGCTCCAGATATAGAAGCACAGGCAGAGAGTGAACTAACGAGAAAGTATAGAGAGAGAGAGAGAGATGTTCTGCTTTCCCTTACCATCAAGTCCAGAGGTGGACGGCACTCTCGGGAGTAAGTCCTGCTCGGGCCGAGGCAAGGCGAGGTGAGGTGAGGCGAGGCGGGCAGCAGAAACAGAATCAGGTGCGAAGGGCAGGGTTTTAATGACGTCCCAAGAGAGGACAGGGCAAGAGAGGACCAACCCCCCGTCCGGCCTGGTCTCTGAGAAGCTCCTGCCCCTCCCTTTTTCTTTTCTTTCTTTCTTTCTTTCTTTCTTTCTTTCTTTCTTTCTTTCTTTCTTTCTTTCTCACTCAAATGCTCAGATATTAGTTTGTACTCCTATAAAGGACAAATAAATAAATACATCTTTATGCTTTGTTAAATATGTAATAAATAAATAAATAAATATTTGTAAAAATGTACAAATTTTGTAAAAAATACAAATATCAAAATAGTATAATAGTATAAGAAAAGCAAAAATATGCATGATATGTCCATCTGATTGAGCCTGGCTGGGTCAGCTACAAAGGATTTAAGGAGTTGAGCTTTATTGATGTGTGAATGTATGAATTCTGCCTAAGATTTCTGTGGAGAGCAAAAGACTAAAATATCGCATGCGACGGCCGAACCGGAGCTGTTGTTCAGTCTTTGCTGGAGTTTTAACCCAAAAAATAATAAAAATCAGTCGTAAAACACCAGAAGAAGAACCTGTTTCAGAATCGGGCCGTTAGACTGTCTGGCTGCGTCACGTCAACCAAACACTGGAGAGTTAAATCATCCAGACGAGGCTTCCACACCAAGCGTGTAATTAAGCCCAAAACAATTTAAAGGGAGCAGCGAATTAAAAAAGCCTTAATAAAGGACATAAATTAGGAAGGACAGTTGGTAAAAATAATGTGACCCAACAAGTTATGCGGGACGGGGTTGGATTGGGCCCTAAATGTGCCGCCGTCGCCTGATATGCCCCTGAGCAACTTCATCTAAACGATGCCAGCAAACTGACATGAGCTGCTTCGGGACTGGATCTTCAGGT
>CM029375.1:2049696-2063402 GCA_017165825.1 Hepsetus odoe | reverse complement strand
GGGGCCTGCCTGGTTCACTGGACTCACAGAAAGGCCAGAATGTCTTTGAAATGTCTCAAGGACTCCTTTGATATTAAAGCGCACGGCCAGCTTAAGCAGTTCCATTTCCTTTGGCTGAACAGCAGCGAGCACAGATTGCTTTTGATACCATACACTGACATCAAATATCTTTCAGCCTCCAGTCCCCGGCTTCCTCCTTTTTGCATCTTCAGAATATTTCCTAGAAGAACTCATTTCAGATATTCAGATAAGTTCAGACATGGAAGCTAAAACATCTGCATTTCAGGCATGAACACAAATTAGCTTATTTTGTCCACTTTATTAGAAGAGTCCACTTTTTTATAGATGTGGTGAGAGAGGACATGCAGGCAGTTGGTTGGAAGGAGGAAGATGCAGAGGACAGGAAGAAATGAAGTCAGACCTCTGCGGCTCCTAATGGTAGCAGCCGAAAGATGATGATGATGATGATGGTGGTCTACTGTTTGCTCATGCTCGTTGGCCAATTCAGTGGAAACACCACTCTTGTGCATCCACTCGTTGGCCACTTTATTGGAAACATCTACCTTTTGCTTATCCTCACTGGCCAATTTATCGGAAACACTTACCTTTTGTTTCCACCCATTTGCTTCTTTCCTCGAAACATCTATCTAGGATTTGCTTATCCTCATTGGGCACTTTATTGGAAACATCTACCGTTTCCTTAGCCTCACTGGCCACTTTATTGGAAACACCATTCTTAAGTTTCCACCTGCTGGAAGAAAGTTACTGTCGGGATAGAAATCACACTTCAGTCAAGCCAGGCTTTAACAAAAGCTAAATCAATAGAAATACTACTTCACCTCAAAACATCATGCATGTATCCCTCCACCATGAATGGGTTTAGTTTTAATCCAAGATCTTCCACACACTTCCGCTAAAGCAATGTCTCAGGCATCAGGCAGCGTCTACAAAAGTGGGGGCTGTGAGGGACGTCTGTGAAGTTCTGACTTCTGTTGAAGGAACATTTCAAATTAAACTGCTTTTGCATCTTAATCTCAAATTAATGCGACTGGCACATTATTTATATCATGCTATTCAATCCACATCCTGATTGGACAACCCAAGGCAGCATGGCATTGTTGGTGGCGGCTAACATTCATGCTAACAACGTTAGACTGTTTTCAGCAAGGAGAAATGGACCAATAAACCTAGAAGACGTTCAGTGTTGGGCTCATCATCATGTGTTAATTTTCCAAATCCTCAGTGTAGTTAAAGGATTGATTGCTGAGCTTCTGAACGGCAGACGATCGCATCAGAGCCCTCGTTTTAACGGAGCGATGCCCCCTTCTGGGCAAAAGAGGCTAGTGATCAGGAGCCGGATAGGATGAGCGAAGGGAAGTAACAGGGTTCTCCATTTTGGACAGCATTTAGCAGATTATCCAGAGCGTCTTTTGTCTTGTGGATTACAGGGACAGCCTCCCTGGAGCAACTTGGGGTTCAGGGTCTTGCTGAACCTGGGGCCTAGTCCCTAAGTGAAAGTGAAAGTGACCATTCCTGTCATTGTGAAACACAGCACAGCGAGATGCAATGAAATTAGAACACTGCATTTTACCCATACACACAAAAAAATACACGTGCAGAAGGGGGTAGCTATTGAAAGCACCCAGGGAGCAGTGATAGGGACAGTACCTTGCTCAAGTGAACCTCAGGGCAACCTACTGGTAAGGGATTCAAACCCACGATCTTCCAATCCCACCCTAACCACTAGGCCACCGCTGCCCCCATGTTGTTAGTGCTGGGGGTGGGATTTAAATTGGTCCATAGGTGAATATTCTACCACTTGACCACCAGCAGTGTAGGGTGAGCAAAGTGAGAGAGGGTTTTTCCATTCTGGATTTAGTCCAGACTGGCTTTGGTCCCAGGCAGTGCACACACTGTAAGTGTGAATGCATAACACGTGCAAAATATAGCACACCCCCGCATGGCTCATGTCAGGCAGTGGTAGTGTGTGTGGAACAGGCCTGACATTGGGATCTGCTGGCAAAGACTGACACCAATTACATCACGGCTCAGATGGATCGGCCTTGCCTCCGTACCGGGTGGGGGGGCTGGTGCGATCTTGCCAGTTTATTGTGATGGTCAAAATAAAACATCTCAAGCCCTCTCATCTCTCTAACCCAACCAATAACAGCACAGAGTCAAGCTCAGCGAGAAGCCAAGCTTTCGCTCCATGTCAGGTCGGAGGTCGTTATTGGTTCAGGCTGAGGATGTTTTATACATAGGGGTTTGACTAGAAATAGAACAACACTTCCTGTACACGGCCCGGGATGTTTTATGTAAAATCCACAATGCACCTGATTCGTGATTAATTCAGCTTGTTCCAGGACTGTTGTTTTGAATGAAAGCCTTAGGCGTGTAAGTTTTAATGACCCGAGGTCTCTCTCATGAAGCACATTAAGCCTAGAGGTCCTAAATTCCAGCTTTGTTAAATCTAGTAAATGCAGAAGAATGGCAGCTAATTAAGGAAGGTTTAGATTCCCAGACTTTGATGAGTGCACATGAAGGTGGAACATTTCTACCTAAGTCTTGAGACCCTCATTTCTTCATGTTTTGCCTCCAAAGATGTTTTCTTGTATGGTAATGTCTGGCTCCAGATCTTCCTGAAGGTCAGTGTTGTTGTCTCTCATGTTCAGTCCAGTCTCTGTACCTGAGCAGTTCTCCAGATCTTCCTGAAGGACAGTGTTGTTGTCTCTCATTTTCAGTCCAGTCTCTGTACCTGAGCAGTTTGATAGTTCTGTGTTGGTTAATCCACACAGTGATCTACGTCTGAACCTTCAAGCAGAACAAAGCGTCTAACTTAAGACATGAAGCAGTGAAGAAACAGGTATTTTAGACACTTTGCAGCCTGAAGCACTAAAACATTTGTTCACGTTTCTTTCATTTAATCCTCAACATGACAAAGATCAGACACTTTGACAGAAATAACATAGCATTAAAATAAAAAAAAGATTTTTGTACTGTAATATATATAAATTTTGGAGCAGTGCAGTATTGTTATACTATATACAGGCATCCTTTTAAGATGTCGCCTGGCTCTTGGACCAATCAAACTGTCCTGAAAGCTGTTTCTGTTCTGCAAGGCCCCAGGGGAAGAAAAGCAAGGCCAGACCAGCCACTGTGGAGCAAAATACCAGTAAAGTCAGCAATAATGGATTAGGACCAAAGTGAAAATCAATCAAACATGTATAGGAATCACAGGCTAAACGACAAATCTGCAAGTGGTGTAATGGATTTGGGTACATGGTGGATGTTGGGGAAGATGGGAAGATGATGGATGATGGGCATGTCAGAGATGTCAAACCAGAAATATGGGCATTTGTAATGCAAGTAACGTGTATATATCTTTTTAACATGGCCTTCATTTTAGAGAAATTCTGATGGAAACAGATCAAGATGGCCTGCTTTGGGCTTTGAACCTGCTCATAAGACCTCCATGGGTTTCCGTGAACCATCCATCCAATCCATCCATGCATCTTATGCAGAGAAGGGTTTCAAGGGATGTTGGAGACTTCGCCAGTCCTCCAGAGAATCACGCTGTACAGGTCACCAGTCCATTGCAGTGTCCATTGTCTTTACGTCCCATTCTGTTATCTAAGACAGGTTTGTATTGCCAATGCAATTTCCCAACCAAGCATAATAAAGGTGAACTTGCCTTGACTTAAATCAACTTCAACCCTAATCCACTACATTTGATCAGACTTATCGATATCTTCCTGAATTAGAGAAGTCTGATCAATACCCTGAAGTCTTTAATGAACTGGGTTAGATGTGGTAGGTTAGGGCTCCGGAGGAAGGCCATGTCTCCAGAAGGAGGGGTTGGAAGCACTGGACTGAAGAAGTAAAGTGCAAGCGCTTCTTTTTTTCATTAGCTGAGTGAGTTTGCAGGAGGCAATGAGCCAACGCGAAGACTACAGCAGCTCTGCAATTTGCCAATGGCCAGCAAATGCATGGATACTCTCAGGCGCTGACAGTTTACTCGAGGGACGACCGACTGGTCCAGAAGGACTGCAGTACTGCACTACGCTTTCTGAGGTAGGACACGTGAATAATTCTCTGATGAATTGAGTATGTTAAAGAGGCCATATTCTAATTTTTTCCCCTCTGTTTTCACTTTTCTAATGATAAGCAGGGGTAAAAATGGGCCAGAACACACCCTTTACTGAGAGTATAAGTCAAATGTTTTCAGTTCTAGATTTCCTAGGTAGCTAAACCACTCTGCATTTGCAGGAAGTGTCTCAAAAAAGAGCCTAAACATTGTTCATCCAATAGACTCTCTGATGCATCTCTACCTTCTCCATGGTAATGTACTTCAATACACCAGAAGCCAAGGGCAGCGGTGGTCTGGTATTTAGGGACGATGCCCCGTGTGTTTAAATCCCGGACCAGTAGGTTGCCCTGAGGTACACTTGAGCAAGGTACCACCCCCATCACTGCTCCTTGAGTGCCAGACATGGCTGCCCACTGCTACACTGACTGTAAGAGGCTGCAGGTTCAAATCCTACCTCCAGCACTCCAACCAACAAACCCAAACTGCTCCATGGAGCCTGTCCCTGTCCCATAGGTTTGGTTTTAAAATAAAAACTTTTTTTTATTCTGGTAATTCTGTTTCAGGTCTCAGGCAGCCTCCTCAAAACCATATCATGAGACTGTCTGAGAAGGAGCATTTATGGGCAGACGTCTGGTTCCATCCACAACCACTTTCTCCAGAACAGAGCATTACACACCAAACCCACTGAATGACTTTGTTTACATCTCAACCACTTAATTATCCCGACATTTTGGAATATTGATGATAATACCCCTTATCCTGGGACACAATCCAGGAACCAAAAGACTGGCCTCCACTTCTTTTTTTTCTAACAGAAGCTTTATTTTTGGATGGAAAGGAGATTTATTTCCTTGTGAACAGCTGGCAAATGTTCCCCCATCTACAGCATGTTCCTCCTGGGGACATTTAGTCCCCACACCCTTTAAACAGAACCCTAAATCCATCTCTTCATCCTCAAAATGGGATCGTATTGTCTTATTGGATTGAATCTTACATGAGCTGTTGTAGGACAAAGCGATCATAACAGGAAGGCGGCCGATCGGTGTTAAACGTATGAAAAGAAACAGGAAATGAAGATTTAATCTTCTATATCAATGTGTTCGGCCTGTGGTGTGGATGCAGCAGCCGTTCCGGTATTAGAAGTAATCTGTGTGATGCCTCTGACTGGAACATTGTTTATCCTCCTGCCCCAAGGGCAGGGGGATGGAGAAATGACCGAAAATCCCCCCACATATTTATTTAAAAATAAAAGAAAGGACTTCTGGTGCTGTAGATATTTTGATGCTTGATGGAAGCAACAACTCGCTGCTCTGACTCTTGGGGCCATAAGAGAGAAACTGTTTTGGCGAGTTTACACCAGTGAAGACAGAATGACCAGACAAACCATGAAGCAGAGAGAGAACAGGCCATGAAATGTCTAAATGCATCAGTACCCAGTACTAGACCCTGAGGTACACCCTGAAGATCACTGAAGTCCTACACTTAATTATTTGCATTACTGCACCAAACCATGACGGCTGTAACGTAGATGACACCCGGGGGTCATTTTAATCGTGAGCACTTATCTGCAATGTTAACTTCATATAAACATCATAGCTATGAGGCATGTGCCGTTTAGAGACACTGTTACGTCTGTTGAATATAAACAAGAATGCTTTCTGAATCACAGGAAATGTCCAGACATTTTGAAGACGATGCATTTCTAACATTTGCAGTGATTGCTGCACTTTTTCACATATTGTCCAATAAATTGTTGCATCTATTATCTCATTTTTCCAGCAAAACAGAAAGAAATCAGTCTTTTGCACAAGACTGTTCTTCTACCTAGATACCACCGAGAAAACATCGCTTCAGATCAAAACTTTACAATGAAATGAAGCTCGAACAGCAGGGTTTGCCCAGTTTAATACAAATTTGATAAATGATTTAAAACTGCAGACGTATTTATTTTTTTAATTCCCAGAAACCGTTAGACCTTCTCCGAAGGCCCCTCGGGGTTCCCTTCTGGCTTTTTTTAAAATTTAACATTTCGAATTTTTTTAAAGATGTTTCAAAGATTTACGATTTTTTTTAAAAGATGCAGCGCTTTGGGAACTCAGAAAGACCGGAGACTTTTGACGGGCACCAGACGATATTTAGAAGCTCCATTCTAAGTTTGTAGCCAGATGACATAGTAAAAATGGCTCGAGTCGAACAGGCTTTAACTTTTAACATCTGAGCGAAAAGAGTGTGGATAAAAATAAGACCGGCCCTGAATAGCTCTCTCTGCCGTGGGGTGTCTGTGTTCCAGTGCCGCTGATATAAACCCAGATCAATATTTAATGTTCATTTTCAAGCTGTCTGCAAATATCTGGGAAATTGGCCGGCTCCGGCGTGGCGGGGCCGTGACAGAGATTGGAGTTAAATATATGACCAGAGGACAAGGGAAGTCACAACTCATCGTCTGGGAGACGGGCGCATCGTGCCGTGGCCCTGACAAAGACATGAATCCTCCTGTAGAAAATAAAGCAATCTCAACCACACTCATACACACACACTCATACACTCACACACACACTCAGTTCTTCACTCATATGCACGCACCCAGTAAAGATAACAGAAAGCACAAATCTGAGCTGTATTTATGGCAGGTACAAAGCAATATGGTGCCACGTGCAATAACAGTACATTAACCTGTGTCAGGTGCATCGCAGCGTCCAAACTGCAAGCTGTTATGAGCGCACTAGCCGAATCCTGCTCATGGAGAAATTTCTCTGCAGAAACATTTGCATAAAATCGCATAATTTACACCAGCTGTCCACTTTAGAACCCCCTTCCTTCAGCCTTCCTTGAAACTGCTGGATGTGATCTACAAGAAAGGAGCTGAAGTTTGGGAATTCAATTGGATCGTGACGATTTAAATCAATGAATCCATCGTAGGGGCTGGGTGCCAACGTACCAGTGTAGAAAATAAATCTATTTTATACTCTATTTTTTACTTAATGTTTTGTTTATGTGTCTGTGAAACTGGCTGGAGGATCAAAAAATTAATCTTAGTTTCTGTTTCTGAGCTGCTTACCTCCACCAGTGTGGTGGGGGATGCTGGAGCTCATCCTAGCACTCATAGGACAAAAAGCAGAGAAAAACACTGGGCATGTTGATATTCCAGGGCAGGGCAGATCGCATGTAGTTTCTGAGGAACAGTTCACTAGATCTTCCTGAAGGACAGTGTTGTTGTCTCTCATGTTCTGTCCAGTCTCTGTACCTGAGCAGTTCTCCAGATCTTCCTGGAGGACAGTGTTGTTGTCTCTCATGTTCAGTCCAGTCTCTGTACCTGAGCAGTTCTCCAGATCTTCATGAAGGACAGTGTTGTTGTCTCTCATTTTCAGTCCAGTCTCTGTACCTGAGCAGTTCTCCAGATCTTCCTGGAGGACAGTGTTGTTGTCTCTCATTTTCAGTCCAGTCTCTGTATCTGAGCAGTTCTCCAGATCTTCCTGAAGGACAGTGTTGTTGTCTCTCATGTTCAGTCCAGTCTCTGTACCTGAGTAGTTCTCCAGATCTTCCTGAAGGACAGCGTTGTTGTCTCTCATTTTCAGTCCAGTCTCTGTACCTGAGCAGTTCTCCAGATCTTCCTGAAGGACAGTGTTGTTGTCTCTCATTTTCAGTCCAGTCTCTGTACCTGAGCAGTTTGATAGTTCTGTGTTGGTTAATCCACACAGTGATCTACGTCTGAACCTTCAAGCAGAACAAAGCATCTAACTTTAGACATGAAGCAGTGAAGAAACAGGAGCAGATGATTCCAGATGATCAGGTGATCAGGGCATTCTTTGTAAGTCACATTAAGAGATGATAACTATGTAAGCTATCAGGTTGATTGGATCATGTGGTTTAAAGGATAAAAGATACCTGCACTTTACTTTTGCACAAACCTGAAACCAAATTCCTTGCTTTCCAAAATAACAGTAGAGATTTTAGTCCTCTTGTCTTTGAACTCATACAGATGAATCAGGTCGGACTAATCTGAGATGTCAGGCCTTGATTAACGTCCCTGAAAGCAGATCTGCCCACATGCTGTGGTCCGGGAGAATGCTGTAGATGCCCGGTCCGCCCGCAGCGTCCACCCACTCACGTATTGATCAGCGCTGGACTCCAGCCTGGTTTTCTTTCCAGTCTAAAAGGCCTGTGGCTCAACAGATGAGACCAAAAGTGCACTCATTGCCCACAGGCTAACTCGTACACTACTCTTCAAAAAATCTCTTTATTTTGTATTATTCTACATAAAACCTAGTAGTAGTTGGTAACAGCATTGCTCCTACCGAACATGCCAGTAAGAGCCTTTGTGCAAGAAAGATAAAACTGCATTCATCTGGATAAGAACATCGAGTAAACGTATACTTACTCCAATGGAAAGAAATGTGTCCTCTGTATTTAACCCATTCACACAGTGCAGCTGTGGGCAGCCATATCCAGTGCCCATGGAGCAGTGATGAGGACGGTACCTTACTTAAGGAAGGTCTGGCCTGGGAAACCAAATCCATGACCTTCCGATTATGGGGCCCTGCTCCTAACCACTAGGACCCACTGCCCACTGAAATAGAGAAACCAAGAGTAGAAGATGAACTCTTGACCACAAACCTCTACTTCACCAAGCAATAAATAAATAAACAGTTTTTACAGGTGGTTATGGGTTCCATTCCCCAGTTTCTTTCTGTTTTCATGTTCTCCAGTTCCCCCCAGGTTCTTTGCATGGTCCAAGGACATGAAGAGTGGTTGGGGATTGCCTAGTGGCTGGAGTGACCTAGTGTCAAAGCGTCAGTCTTGTAAAATGAAGATCATGGGTTCGAACACCGTTCGAGTCTTTAGAACAGCGGTGGTCTGGTAGATAAAGACCAGGCCCCAGGATTGGAAAGTTGTGAAAGATGTGGCGGTCCTTGTGGTACCCTTGAGCAAGGTGTGGGTGGTGGTGGTCCAGTGGCCTATGGACCTATGGCTCAAGAGGTCCCAGGTTCGAATCCCACCTCTGGCACTACCACCACTGGGTCCCTGAGCAAGACCCTTAACCCGGAGTGCCTCCAGGTGGGGACTGTCCCTGTAATTCGACGTGGAAGTCGCTCTGGATAAGAGCGTCTGCTAAATGCCGTAAATGTAAATGTACCGAACCCATCACTGCTCCCTGTGGCTGCCCAGTGGGTTAAATGCAGAGAATGCATTTCATTGCGTTTAACTGTGTGCTGTGCACTCGCAATGATAAAGAACAAGTCACTTTCACTTCACTTTACTCCTAGGTGTAACTGTGATGGATTAGCAATCTGTCCTGGGTGTTTCTGCCTCCTGCCATCCTGATTAGGATAAGCAGTTCAGATAATGGAAGGAAGGAGGGACCTGCAAGCAATTCTAATCAGCAGACAGCATAGCGATGTTGAACAGCCACATTTGACCCCAATTCTAGATGATGAACATCAAAATAAGTAACTGAATAATTGTGTTTTTGCCGCTTTACAAGAGTGTTAATATACTGTGTGTGTTTCACTGTACACTGCTTCCTACTGAGATCAAGCACCTTCACAAACAAATGAATGAAACATTTGGGATACTTTTGGAATAACGTCCAGGAGGTGGTACCAGTCAGATGGACATCAACACTAAAGCTACACTCTTAAAAGCGAAGGTCCCACAAGGGTTCTTTGAGCACAGAACATTGTCCATAAGGAACCATGTTTAAAAGCGATCTGAAAAAATCGCTTTCAATAACATTTGTTGAAAGATGCTCTAGAGGAACCCAGTGGTTCCTCTATGGAAAAGAACTCCTTTGGGAAGCTTTACTTGTATCTTCTCTTTAGTGTTATGCCATGATTGGAGAGCAGTGTCTTGGGAGCCAGTGACCCCTTAAGCTCCAAGCTGGGGGCAGGTGTTCAGTAATCTCTTATGGACTTGGAGATGTGGTTTCTGTACCGTGTGACTGTTATCTAATCAAATTCGGACATTTTTTTTTCTGTCGTTGGCTTATAAACCTCCTGATTAGCTTCATTATCTCTGTTCCGTTTCAAAACCAAGCTTCTCGTCTTAGAGACGGATCACAGTTGGGATTAAGTGGGGAAAAACTGTGGAAATGGAATTTTTCATGGGGTTACCACTGACATTTCTAAACGACTCCCACAAAATGACACCACTGTAGACCAACACGCTGGAGTTCATCCTTATAAAAGCGTAGTTCTTTCCTCTCATAAAGTGAATACCCTTTATGGAGGTATAAATTATGAATGTACAATAAGACTCTCAGTTATAAAGTAGCCAAAGGGGACCTTGTGTGTGTTTCTGACCTAAAGAGCCGAGCCTCACTTGAGCTGGAGGTGTGGAGATGGAGATGGAAATGGAAAGAGCTGCTTTATGGGTTTGGTGTGACTGATTATGAAAAATGGGACTCTCAGGGCCCAATGTACCGAGCCTTTTGAGCACAAATTGGACACATTTTGCCCATGTTTGGAACTAAATTGCAACCTATACCAGTTTATGGGCCACGTGTGGGCTTTAGTTTCTGGTGCATGTGTAGGGGAGGATCGTGCAAAAATATAGGTTGGAGACTTTACAAGTGTAGCTGATTAACCCTTGTGTGATGCTGATGTTTATGCTGCTTCAGTTGGTCATTATAGGGATTTTAAATCAATATCACTTTATGCAGGAACAGATATGTACATTTTCAATTATGAGCAATAAAAACATCATACGTGGTCAATATTCACATTTTAGATCACGTGGTTCCAGCGAGGCAGAAGATAGAGTGTGCAGGAATATGGGAACTGTGTTTGAACATCGTGACCCATTTCAAACAACACCACGCAGTAAAGACGTCCCTCTGTGTGTCCATCGGTGCAGGACGGAGTGAAGGAGAGTGAGAGAGAGGACAGGGAGAGTGGACGGTGGAGTTCAGGGTGTGTTGAGTGTGATGTCCGTGATGGAAGAACTAGTAGAGACGGTGATGAAAGTGAAGCGGTGAAGTTAATGTTGATTATTTTCAGTAGATTGTTTTTATTGGAGTTGAAGTTCGAGGCTTTAATAGTCTTTAATTCTATTAATATGGAGTGAGATTCAGTTCACTTTCAGCACAGACAGACGCTCCAGACGTCCTTCAGAGAAGACATGTCTCACTTAATACTTTCAGCACAACCAGACATTACAGACGTCCTTCAGAGGAGACACGTCTCACTTTATTCTGTATATTTTATTGTCTGTTTTTCTTGCAGTAATATTTGTGCCATATTTGCCCAGGATTCAGAACGATGATCATCTACAGCAAACATGATCATGTAACCGACTTTATCAGATCCATGTCCTGCAGCGTGGCTCGCAATGTCTCACAGACCAAAGGCGCCTCAAGACAGGAATTCACACCAGCGTGCGAGAGTGTCTGAGGGTCCCGAGAGTGAGATTCACATTCCTGTGCTGAACCGAAGCTCGGCTGCCCATGCATCATGTTCAATCGACAGCTTCGTCCAGGCTCCAATTTACAGCAGCGCGGAGACTCTAAAAAGAGCTGAGTCATCCAGAACTTACACATTGCAATTAAGTGGAGTCGAAAGCCGAGGGCAGCCAGGGATCTCCAGGTACGATGGGTTTCGGGTCCCTGTTGGTTCCAAATTAGCCATGCTCTCAGTTAATTTTCCAGCTCTCAGCCCTCCCCTTGGCACTCGTGCTGCCTTTCCAGACAAAGAAGGGGAAACCTGCTTCATATTTCGAACTTCTGACCACGTTCCAAAGTCCGAGGCTCGGAAAGATAACAGATGGCTGACCTTGAGTTAGCACAGGTGTATGGAACCTGTCCAGTGAATTTATTCTGCTACTATGGAAATTTGACTCGATGCATTTTAACAGCTCCTAACTGTCAGGCATCCCACCTCTTCCAGAAGCTCCCCCGATGCCCATAAATTATATACTGTACCCTGAAAAGCACTCGAGAGTGAGCAAAAAGAGAGGCCGAACCCCCGTCCCCAAACTTTCGATCCTTCTGGCAAATCCCAGCCCTTCAGTTGACTAATTCTTATGTCTGTCCAGCCATCCTGCCCGGTCTTTCCTTCCAGTCTGCTTAAAATTCACATTTTAAAAGGGGGGCATCTGCACAGCTTGCTATAACAGCTATGAGTAGCCGGGACGTCCAGTCTGTTGAGTATGAGCGTGAGTAGCTGGGACGTCCAGTCTGTTGAGTATGAGTGTGAGTAGCTGGGATGTCCAGTCTGTTGAGTATGAGCATAAGTATCTGGGACGTCCAGTCTGTTGAGTATGAGTGTGAGTAGCTGGGACGTCCAGTCTGTTGAGTATGAGCATAAGTAGCTGGGATGTCCAGTCTGTTGAGTATGAGCGTGAGTAGCTGGGACGTCCAGTCTGTTGAGTATGAGCATAAGTAGCTGGGACGTCCAGTCTGTTGAGTATGAGTGTGAGTATCTGGGACGTCCAGTCTGTTGAGTATGAGCGTGAGTAGCTGGAACGTCCAGTCTGTTGAGTATGAGTGTGAGTAGCTGGGACGTCCAGTCTGTTGAGTATGAGCCTAAGTAGCCAGGACGTCCAGTCTGTTGAGTATGAGCGTGAGTAGCTGGGACGTCCAGTCACTTTATTGCATCCGGTGCTGTTGAGTATGAGCGACTTGGTTGTTTAGTTTGGGGGCCAACCTGGGGCAAACCGCTGCCCTTTAATAATGCTGCTAATAGTGAGAACAACACGAGATAACAACACTTGTCCTCCTTCAGGGCAGAAGTCTGGTCGCACTCTTGGATTAGAAAAATAAAATCAGCAGCCCCAGATAACTGAGAACGTCTCCAAGACCTGCTCCCAGTCCTGAACACCCCGGTGTTTGTGCTTTGAGCCCAAAGTTGTCTGTTTTTATCGCTCACACTTTAAAATCAAGTTTTTCTGATTAGTTCTGACATTACTGAACCGAATTCCAAGTCACGAAAGACAGACCTGATAGAAGGTCTCAAAACCAACGACTTAGATTTACACGTGAGTATTTCTAATATTTTTAGCAAAAAACAAAATGTTTTTTTTTTAAAAAGGGCATACAAGGACACAATAAGTACAAAAAAAAGACTTTTTTGATTATAATCTCAGCCTGGAGGCTTCACTCGATCACCTGATCTCCTAGGAGAATTCCCTTTCACCCGTTCAGCACACTTTCCGACATCTCTGGTCTCTCAGCAGCGACACTTGGACGTCCCACAGCACGCGGCGGCTGGAAGGAGGTCGTGTTCCAGATCTCACTGAGTGACCGTACGATTTCGTCTTACTTTCTAACTTCCTGGACACTTTGTAGTCCATGGAGCTGATACAAAGTTCAGAAGAATTAAAATCTCAGCAAGCAACTGCTTAAGATCTTCTTTTTGGAAGTAAAACAAGGCACATATTGAGGATTGACATGAAAATGCATTCGTGAAAAGGCTTTTAAGAGTCAGGCTTTCCTGTGGCGTCGAGGAAAAAGAAAGAATAGAGCCCCAGGGATCGGGTTTAACACCGCACGCATGTTAGTACATTCAAAATGACTTCCATTTGCATTTCTAATTTTTTTCCTCTGAATCATTCAGACGCCCCCCCCACGCCAATAATGCTGTTTGTTCCAATGTGGAAGAAGAAAGCACTTCGATTTATACAATAA
>CM029375.1:2029696-2042196 GCA_017165825.1 Hepsetus odoe | reverse complement strand
CCTTTATTACATTGTAGGCCTTGAAATGCTTTTGAATTCTAGGTCGTTGCATTCCAGTGTTTTAGATGTGCTAGATCGTTCTATTCTACATCTGGAACAGTTATTGAATCCTTACATTTCTCCATAGAATGTATCGTTAGATATAACTGAAGTTATTACTGGATTCTAACATTCTAGATCCAAAGAATAATAATTGCATTCCAGAACTCTAGAATGAAAATTAATGTTGCGTTTAATAATCTCGATGCTGAATTGTTCCCCCATTCTTGAGCACTTAATATTTAATATAGCTAATATTCTAGACACTGAATTATCATTGCATTCTAGAGCTCTAGAAGGAAAGTCATTGTTGCAGTCTAACATTCTAGATAACTTGTTATTAAGGTATTCTAGAACTCAGCGTCCAAGCTGATTGTTTTAGTCTAACACTGCAGATCTATAGAGACTGTAATTGCGTTCTAGACCTGTGAATGTAGAATCCCCCCTGCAGTTGGGCTGTAGATCTAGAACTCCAATTGCGTCCTAACATTCGGGATCTTGAAATACTATTCTGGATCTCCATCATTACTACTGCATGTTAGATGTGGAAGGCTTGGATTTTGGTCAGGGGGGTATCGGCTGTTTTGTGACCTGTAAAACTAGGAGCCGTTCCAGTTGCTGTGCTGCTGAAAGGGTTAACGGTTGTGGAGAAGTGCTGGACTGCACCACATGACAGATGCTGCTGCTACACTTAATCAATGCCCAATCAGGTCCCTGTCTGACCCTCTCTGCCTCAAACACACCCTAATTCTTCTTGATGGCTTCAGCTTCATCCTGTCCGTGCCGTACGTTATGGACGTCAATGTCACTGCAGGACACGCCCGGTCTGACAGGTGTCGCCCAAGCAGTCCAGGTCAGATATGGGAAAACCATGTCTGCATTTTCCCTTAAACACAGAGTAGCATCTAAAGCCTGTGCATACAGAAACCTTGTATCTCCGTCTTGAAAGACAAGGAAGGCATTAATGTAAGTCAAAGTTGGTTTGAAACGCTTCATTACGGTGGTGATGGATGGAACCAGACGTCTCCAACCATTTCGTTTCCTCTCCAAACCCAGCAGTGAACACACAGGGTGTGTATGATGGCACGTTCTAGATTTGTTATCTTATTCTGCATCGTCAGTTTATACTGCGTGACAGACAGGACTGTGCAAAAGTTTTAGGCAGGTGTGAAAAAAAGCTGTAAATAAAGAACGCTTTCAGAAATATCAATAACGATTGTTTATTTTGATCAATTTACAAAATGCAAAGTGAGGAACAAAAGAAAAATCTAGATCAGATCAATATCTGGTGTTACTACCTTTCACCTTCAGAGCAGCATCAGTTCTTCTGGCCCCACAGAGCCCTGATCTCCACATCATCCAGTGTGTCTGGATCACATGAAGAGACAGAAGGATGTGAGGAAGCTACATCCACAGAAGATCTGTGCTCAGTTCTCCAAGATGTTTGGAACGACCTACCGGCCGAGTTCCTTCAAAAACCGTGCGCGAGTGCACCTAGAAGAACTGATGCTGTTTTGAAGGCAAAGGGTGGTCCCACCAAATATTGATCTGATTTAGATTCTCTTTTGTTCATTCACTGCATTTTGTTGATTGATGAAAATAAGTGTTTAACACATTTTTGAGAGCGTTCTTTGTTTTCAGCATTTTTTCACACCTGCCTAAAACTTTTGCACAGTTCTGTATTATTATTGCATTGTCATGTTATAGATCTAGAATTGGGTATGCATTCTCATTTAAAATCTAAAATGATATTGCATTCTATTACTCTTTATCTTAAGTTATTTTAACGTTCTTCAATTTTGTAAGTAATAATCTGGAATTATTTTTGGATTCCAGAACTCTTGGTCCATAATTACTGCTGCATTCTGACATTTTAAATCTTGAGCAATGATTGTTTTCCAGGACTCGGAAATGACTGGTGCCGTCTGACATTCCTATCACGAGTATTCTGTGGTTATTTAAGAATCTTTGCCTCTTTAATTCGTAGACCTAGAACTCCTACTGCATCGTGACTTTCTAGAAAGTATGGAAGCATTATTATTACATTCAAGATCTCCAGTGATAACGGCATGTAAAGTTAGGAATTCTGCCTATTGCTGCATTCTAATTCTAGATCTAGAACTACCCTTGCATTCTAGAGCTTAAGATCCGAAATTATTGTAGTAGCACAACATTCTAGATCTTTAATAATTATGCTATGTTCAAGAACACGGCATGTAAAATGATTGATGCAGTCGAACACTGCAGATCTAGAATATTTACCCTCTAAAGATGCGAATCTAGAATAGCCTTTGCATCTTCAGGTCATAGATCTAGAACTCCTGTTGCATTGTAACATCCGTTGTAAAGTAATTCTTGAATGAGGATCTTAAATAATTTTTGTGGTCTAACATTCTAGATCTTGAATTAATAGACAACCAATGAACAATATGAATTATTATCTGGAAAAGGATTTGGAAAATAGAACTAAAGATATGATTTATTGGACATTTAGGACCTATAAGTGGAAATAAGTCAATGGATACAATAACTCTTCTTTTAGTGGTTAGGGAGTCGACCCCTGGCTTGGAAGATCGGGGGTTCGAATCCCTTTCTAGTAGGTTGCCCCGAGGTACCCTTGATCAAGGTACCGTCCCTGTCACTGCTCCCCGGGGTGCGTTCAATAGCTGCCCCCTGCAGCATGGGTTAAATGAAGAGGTGTAATGTTTCACTGTGTGCTGTGCTTCACAATGTCAAGAATAGTCACTTTCACTTTTCCCTCAAATTCTGTTTAAAGTCAGGCGGCTGTCCCACCGCTGGTGATCGAACTCTCTCTCGACTTTCGCTTTTCTCACACTCCAGGTCTCCAGTTAGATGAGTTTGAGGGGAAATGCTTTGATTTGGTGTCATGGCTACACCCATGATCCGGTCCATGGACCTCTGAGCCGGGATTTCACATCCACCATTTCCCTCATCATTCCCTTCACCTGTGTTCCGCTCATTCCCTTCACCCGTTGTTTCCTTTACTCCAGAGCTGCTAGTCCAACCCATGTTTGTCTGTTCTCCGTGGCTAAACTGTTTGAATGGAAGTAAACGTCTTATCGCCGTGGGCCTCCGTGCTTTTTCACTTTCCCAGACACAGACATGACAGCTGGTAAGGATTCTTTGCCATTGTTTTATTCTAGAGCTTATATCGTTTTCGTGATCAGACATTCTAGATCTGGAATTATTGTTGCACCCTAGAGCTGGGGAAATGGAATTAGAGTTGCATTTTAAGGTGTGAGATCTAGAACTCCAGCATTCTATATCTTAAATTCTGCTACGTTCTAGACCTCCAGAGATGTGGCTCATTAGATGTGGAATGCTTAGATTTTGGTTGGCAAAAAAGTGTAGAGCTGTAGAAGCTGAATGGCTGTAGAAGTGTGGAGCTGTAGAAGATGAATGGCAGTAGAAGTGTGGAGCTGTAGAAGATGAATGGCAGTAGAAGTGTGGAGCTGTAGAAGATGAATGGCTGTAGAGCTGCATCTGTTCCTCCACATTCAGTTTTGGTCCAAAAGCTTCTCCAAACTCTGGTAAAACAATTTCCAGCCATCAGGCAGCATCTTCAGAAGCAGGCAGCTGGTTCCATCACCACTGACTCCAAGTTTGTCTGTTTGTCTTTGAGTGGAAATCTCTTAAAACATTGACCAAAAATTCCCAGGTATTTATTTTTACTAAAGTCTAAACCCTGGACGACCCGTCCTGCCTCTTCGTCGTCCTGCTGATCAGTGTCTTCTCCTGAGCTCCACATCCACGACTCGTGTTTTAGTCACCATGTTAGTCATTAGAAACCAAGCCAACGCTTCTTCTGTAGGTGGCTGATCAATCGTGGGGCAGTGTGTGTGTGTGTGTGTGTGTGTGTGTGTGTGTCTTCAGGAGATGTGAAGAGGTTTGAAGTTCTGTTCAACCACATGCAGGCTTCAGGATTAGATTAGTGCTATGAAATAAGAGGAGTGTGTTTTTTATCTCATTGATGAAGTCGTGCTGGATTATCTGACTGCCATTCACTCAGGACACGTCCCATCTGATGTCCCAGTACACAGTCCTGTGCGAAAGTCTTTGGCTGGTGAGTGAAATGATCCTTAAGAATTAGGAATGCAGGGATCCCCGGTACAAGAATGGTTTGGGATGATAAAATGACTGGATGAGGTGGAGAATGATCGGCAGGTAGAGGATTTGTGATTGATTTATCGGATGTTTGGAAACTCGAACCCACTCTCTCACCAACCAGGAACCAACATCTCAAAGTTCAGTGTGGTTACTCTCTTCTCAGCTGAAGACACTGGAAGAAAACTGAGATGATAAGGTTGAATTGGACCATTGTTGAATTCTCAGAAGGAAACCTTAGCTAGAATTATCTGTTGGAGTTGAAATTCCCACTAAAGTTGGAGGAAACTCCCCAATCCTAACCTCAAATTCCAAGATGGCTGCATCAGCAGTAAATTCTTTATCACCTCAGCCCTGTAAGTGTCACTGAATCTCACAGTCCCTGCTGTCCTGGTTAGAACTGGCACTGCTAGGAAACCCTGCATCCCTGACCCGTTTGAAACTTTGGATTCCAAAAGTTTAAAGATTCCGACGTGTTTTACTGGAACGCCGTGAAGGTGGGAGTCATCGTTCCCAGCTAAGACTTCCTGCGTCTGAGCAACATCTACATGTGGGACTCGTGTCCAGATCTGCGGTATCTGTAGCAGAGATTTGGTGACGGTTCGATTCGCCGTCGACCGTCCGAGTCTTTGGCGGCGGGACGGGTCGGTGCCCCTGCTGTTCTGTAGCACCGCTGCGAACGTGTTAGCACTAGTTAGCATGGGGCCTGCAACACCACCAAGCTCTGACGCATACTGTGTGTGTGTGTGTGTGTGTGTGTGTGTGTGTGTGTGTGTGTGTGGTGCAGTAAAAGCAGGCTGAAGCGCTGCAGCTCCAGATGGCCAAGCCGGACGCCTCACTCCCACGTACCCGAACAGAACTGGAGGGAGAGAGAGAGAAAGAGCGAGTGCAAAAGGGAGACGGAGAAAGAGAGATGGAGAAAAAGAGAGTAAGAGAGAGAAATGGAGAAAGCGAGAGAGTGTGAGACAGAGAAGTAGGAGAGAGATGGAGATTGATGGAGGTGGGGGGGTATGGAGGCCTACAGGTGAGAGATGTTTATGTACGTGATTCAAAAGTGTGTGTGTGTGTGTGTGTGTGTGTGTGTGTGTGTGTGTGTGTGGTGTACAATCGGCAGATTTCTGAGCTCTGACTCAGTAAAACCGGCTCCTCGGCTGGAGCTCCTGCTGAGAAAGTTGAGGTTTCCTCAGCTCTGAGTTCAGACTGTGGGCTTTCATCAGACGGACTCCTCACACCGTGAACAGTAATAAAACCCCACTCTGATCAAATTATTATTTAATAAAGTGGAACCAGCTTTAAATCAACATTCACACACTGCAGCTGCAGGGACGGAAAAATGACACGCCTGACTGAAACGGCATTTCAGCCCAATCATATAATAAAACCTCACACACTGTATTTAATGCTATTTAAATATATCAAAATATTCCATTTTATTGTATTTTATTTTATAATTTATTTCATTGCACTATTTTAATCAGTATATTTTATATATTTTTATTTACTAAAAAAAAAACTGATATGAATTCAGAATTTAGCAATAAATTATAAATAAAATTAGAGGTTAATCAACACTTTTTTTTTTTCTTGGTGGTTTTTGCTGTTGGTTCCAGGAGGACGAGTGAAGCTCTGCTGGACGTTTAAAACTTTATTCGGTTCTTATTCAGACCGAACACCAAAAGTTTATAAAACTGCAGTGTGTGTGTGTGTGTGTGTGTGTGTGAGAGCGCCCCTCTGCATGTGTTCTTTTTCAACATCAGGCTGAGATCTTGTCTTTGTTCTGAATGAGCCCAAATCCGAGTGTCTGAAATGAGCGTGTGTTTAAATAATCAGACCCCGTATTGTCCAGCGCTGCTGCACTTTTTGGAAAAAAGCGAGAAGGGAAGAATGTCTGTAATAAAAAAAGTTCACGGGAAGCTGCAACCCTTCAGCACAAAGAGAATGAACATGTCCCTCATCCAGATTGGTCAGGAAGGTCTTTTGTTCTTCGCCGTTTTTCTCACAAAAAGTCTTTTCCTCCTCTCGTTTATCCCTGCGGTTTTTAACGAGAGGTTGTTTTGTGGAGGATAATTGTTGATTGATGCAAATGGAGGCTTGTTTGTTTGAAACCTTCTGCTTTCATGGAGTTAAAGGCTGAAAAAGTTTCACCTGCTGAAGTGATGGAGACAATCTCAGAGGTGGACTCGGTGCAGTTGGCCTGCCTGTGCTTCAGGACTGAATAACTGTAGGAGGAAGGGCGGAAGAGGGTAAGACGAGAACTGCCAGGGTGAGGCTCCGAAGTAAGATCTCAAGTTATAGAAACTCTGATTTGAGCGAAGAGTCTGAGATGCCCTGGAAGTTCCTTGAAGGTCTTCTTTAATTGGTTTTGGATGAGATGGGTTGGATGAGTTTTGAAGAGAAGGCTTTAAATTGGATGTTGTCGGGATGTCCCGTTGTTGGGATGTTGGTTTGAATTTAAGGTTTGTAGGGTAAAGCAGAGATCTGAGGAGATGTTTGTTGGATTGTGTAGAATAATTTAGGTTGTTCTGAGACGCCGATTAGGCTGTGTAGGGTAAAGCAGAGATCTGAGGAGATGTTTGTTGGATTGTGTAGAATAATTTAGGTTTCGCTGAGATGTTGGTTTGGGTGTGGAGGGCAGAGTAGAGATTGTTTGTCCTTCAGGAAGCCTGGAGAACTGTTCCTCAGCCGGACATATGAAGAAAATATGAAGAAATGAGGGGCTCAAGTCGATTGGACAGCTCATTTGTGTAAAGTTTTGACATGTTCTGAAGATGACAGTTCCTCAGAAGTGCTGATAATGACTGACGGGACCAATCCCATCCATTCTGGCTATCTTCAGTAGTGACCGTGAAGCAGGCTGTGGAGAACAGTGGCCTATTTATTAGGCACAGGAGCCCATGAATGTTGTTTCGTGTATAATCATTTAGGTTTTTTCTGAAATGTTGATGAAGGTGTGCAGGGTAGAGATCTTTTGAGATGTTGGGGTGTAGAGCACCATAGGGCTTTTTTGGGATGTTGGTTTTGGTGCGAAGGGTTATTAAGTCCTTTTGAGATGTAGATTAAGGTGCGTGAGGTCGCGCTCGAGCGTTAGAAGAGATTTGATCATATAAATGTTGAGTTATGTTGGGCCCTGTGCACCCTGGTCATTTTGTGTGGGTTTTGAGTTGCAGGAGTCTCCGAGGTCGGTGTTTTTGCGTGTGATTTGATCTGTGGGAGTGCAGAGCTGGGGGATGTTGGGAGCACTGGCTGTGGAGGTGGCAGAAAACTGCAGACATCTCCAAGGTCACCACTTTACAGGGATCCAGCTGACAGCATAAGAACAGTACAACACACACTGACTTCAATGCAACAACCTCTCTTCTCCTGGCAGGCGTCGTGTGAAAAAGAGAGAGTTTTTGGGAAAGAAACTCAGCAGAGAGGTAGCGAGATCCTCCTTAAGCTTCCCAATGACTAGTAAGAGAAGGATCTGCACTCCAATCACTATGAATTATTTCTCTCTTGGCTATAAATACATCCTGCTCGGAACACCTTCACCAGAAATGACTCCACTCCGCCCCCTCTGTCCTCAAAAGTTTGCTTTTCCAAAATCTAAAGACGTAAACCAATTCTGAACAAGTTGTCCACACAGCCACCAGCTCTAGACTGGGTGTTGGGTACATCTCCAGCACAGTCCCCCACTCAGATTTAGTTTTCCGGGGGGAAAAAAGCTATATATTACAGCATAGTCTTCCTCAGGGTGGCAGAGAAGTTTGGAATTTAAGCCTGACTGTAGATGTAATTTAAAACGGACTGTCCTGCCCCAACCATAACCCAACAAAATACACACGGAAACTTCTGTAAAGCAACCCAATCCTGTCTGAACCTGACTCAGGCCCGACTGTTTCCCACTAATCCTGTCCTAACCTCACCGTAGCTTAGCAAAACTCTGTCTGAACCGCCTGTAAAGCAATCAGTTTCCATCGGAACAGATTTTTTTCCAAGCAAAATTCTCTCAAACAACTGTAACCTGATGTAATCCAGTTTGAACCTGACAGAATGGTCTTCACAGAGTGTAAGCTGACCCAACTCCGTCTGAACCCACTGTAGCCTGACTTTGTTGACTATACCAGATTAGTTCTGCGTGAAGCTTGGGTGAGCTGACCTAATGGTGTCTGAACCTGACAGAATTCTGACAAAGTTCACTCTGAACAGACTGTAATGTAACCAAAGCCCGTCTGAACTGATTAGAACTTCCGAATCTGTCTGAACCCAACCCAGCTTGACACGATTCTCTCTGAACCTGACACGATTTTATCTGAGCTGACTTTGACCTGACAAAACGTTGCCTGAAACTAGACGTGCCACTGCATTTGAACTCCCCCTCTGGCAGAATGCTTGCAAAAAACGAGTAGAAGAGGGACTAAATAGTGTTTCTGGGATTTTTTGATTTAATAGTTGTTTACATGTTTTATAAAATGAACGAATGGATGGACAGCAAGCTTGTTAAAGCTCCGCCTCCTGTGTTTCCTCAAAAGCACTGACTAACTTGCTGTAAAAGTGAGGTGTGGAGCTAAAGACGTGGTGTGTGTGTGTGAGACCAAGCCTACTGTTGGCAGGAAGGAAAGGCTACACACACACTGACCTCACCTTTAATGAGAATGAAAGGTCAGTTCTTAATTATTCATCGAGGATGTCAGACAATTCCCCCAAGAGTGAGGTTCCGAGAGTAAGAGGCGTGGGAATAATGCATGAGGCGGCTCCTCTCCTCGTGTTTGGATGTTTTCTCATCTAATTTCTGCTCGCGTTGACCCTCACCTCTACTGGGTGACCTCAGGGACAGTCTCTACGGCCACTGGTGGGAAGTGACAGGAGAATGTGGTGACAGAGTCCAGAAAGTCTCGATCTGTCCTTATAACCATCCACGAGGAGTGGACAGGGATTAAGACAGGCTGCATTAGATGCTAGATTTAATCAGAGCTGAACTAGACTGTAAGCAAACCGTGACACTGGGACTGTATCCTAAACTCTGCAGGCCCAAATGAGTGGGCAGAAGTCTTGAAACCCTTGATTTTACTTCAAAGGAGCCAGACTTTTTGGAATTTTTTGTGTTATTGATGAACAGTTCTCCAGATCTTCCTGAAGGACAGCGTTGTTGTGTCTCATTTTCAGTCCTGTCTCTGTTCCTGAGCAGTTCTCCAGATCTTCCTGAAGGACAATGTTGTCGTCTCTCATTTTCAGTCCAGTCTCTGTACCTGAGCAGTTCTCCAGATCTTCCTGAAGGACAGTGTTGTTGTCTCTCATCTTCAGTCCAGTCTCTGTACCTGAGCAGTTCTCCAGATCTTCCTGAAGGACAGTGTTGTTGTCTCTCACTTTCAGTCCAGTCTCTGTTCCTGAGCAGTTTGATAGTTCTGAGTTGGTTAATCCACACAGTGATCTACGTCTGAACCTTCCAGCAGAACAAAGCGTCTAACTTAAGACACGAAGCAGTGAAGATACAGGTGCAGATGATTCCAGATGATCAGGTGATTCATTTACCGCTGTGGTTGGAAACCCTTTATCTAGAACCTTGTATCTTTAGACACTTTGCAGCCTGGAGCGCTAAAATATTTCTTCCCATTTCTTTCATTTGATCTCCTCAGTATGGCAGAGATGGTTTGACGAGTGACGCAGCATTCAACGTTTCCTCAGGATGCCAATGTGTTTGTGACATCATAACCATGGAAAGTTCAAAGTGGGACACTTTAGTTGAGCAGGTTCTCAAAGCCCAATCTGTAAGGTGTGTGTTTTTTGGAAGCACCTGAGTCAGGTTATTGGAGTGAGGCGTGTTGGAACAAAAGCAGCCCGTGTATTGGCAGGAGCATCCAAGGGCTTAAAAACAAATAATAAAAAAGCATTAGCGCAGGCATGTTCTTCCACAGTGAACCGTGCCAAGCATGGTGTTCTGTCTCTGTTTTGGTGGAGCAGTCTTTTCAGCGGAAGCAAAGGAGCTTTGCTGAGATTTAAGAGCAATCGCGTCTTTCTGCCGGGGCGTCTGTAGGTATTAATGCTATTAATATGCATTAAACTGAAGAACGGCGTAATGTGATGCCATGCACGCCACGGGATTAGAGAGAGAAAACAGGGAGACTCATTAGAGATGCCAATGTAGAGTATCCCTTGGACTGAGACCACACACACATACATACACACTGGCCACAGTACCGTGCAAAACTCTTACACCAGCCCTCATTTCTTTAGGAATCACCGCCTTGTTCCAAAATATGATTTTATCTTTGTCGTATTGAGTGGATTAAAGTGAAAAAAGTGAAAGTGACAACCCTTGTCATTGCGAGGTCACAACACAGCAGACAGTGAGCCGCAACGAAATTGGACCTCTGCATTTCACCCATGCACACTCAAACACCGTGCAGCAGTGGGCAGCTATTGATAGCGCCCGGGGAGCAGTGACGGGGACGGTACCTTGCTCAAGGGTACCTCAGGGCAACCTATTGGGAAGGGGTTTGAACCCCTGATCCGCCGATCATGCGGCTAACGCCCTAACCTCTAGGCCACCACTGCCCGGGACAAGTGTTTAAAGCTGCAAAGTGTATGAAGATACAAGGTTCTAGATAAAGGGGTTCCAGCCACTCAGTGTTCATCATCTCCAGTTTACAAATCATCGCATACTCTTCTCCTTTTAATCTGAATCAGAGTTACCGTCCCTCAACCTCTTTGGCATCAGTCTATTGACAAAGCTCCCAAATGTCCTCAGCGCTACAGAAAGACAATTTCATCAACAAACTTCTTCATTTTCCTCAGACGTTCACGCTGTTCTGGTTTGGCAGATGCCCTTTCACTCGGGGAATTCTGAAAAATGACCTGCTCTGGACGTAATCAGACTTTGGAGGAATGGCAAGGTCCATTTCATGTCCGGACCGGCTTGTGTTCACACGTGCAGCTCCTCCGGGCAAAGTCTAGAGCAATTCAGGCTTGTGATGCATCCGTGAAAGCGGCTCAGTCCTACTTAAAGCATCCCCAGTATGTCCTGTTCCCAGATGGTGCTGATTAGCGCATTAAACTAGCAATTAAAAGCCGCCAGAACAGCAGATTAAATGAGCTTCGCCTCCCCGCGCTCACTCGGCCGAGGAAAAAGTTTGTTTTCTTTCCATTAAAGCAAATGAAATGATGCGGGAGGCTGAGTGCTCGGCTGTTTGCTCCCAAATCGAGGAGGCTTTCTGCCTTGTCAGGAGTTCTGCAGGAGAGGCTGCCCTTCTTCTCCCCACGTGACATCACCCTGCACAGTCCTGGTGACAACACTCGTTCATCTTGCATTTAGGCTGAGGTGTGTGTGTGTGGAGGAAAGGCTGATCACATCCCTCTTCTCCGGGACAAGCACTGAGCAAAAGCACAGACGTCTCTAGGGGAGTGCGGGATGGGGCCGCATCTGATCCAGGAACAGTTGGCCTGTATCAGAGGGCTTTAATTTGGACCGCAAAAGGACAAGGTCATTTGCAAAAAGAGGGGATGCTTGACGGCGGTTCGGCTTGGAAGCGTGGCGCTGCGCCTGGAAAACAAGGATCGCTTTCCTCTTTTTGCCCTCCTCCTCCTCGGCGGGACTCTTCTAACTGTAACTCTAGCTGGAGATGTCACACCAGGTGCCGGGATGTTGATCAATTGGGGCGCGAGTGTCACACCAAAGTTAATTACTGTCATTTATTATGGCAGAGCACGCCGCTAATTAGCGGGGAGCCGATTGCGGAGCCTCTCCGGCGACATTAGCAAGGCCCGGTCGAGGATTTTTAATTACCTGTTGCTTCCAAAAACACAGCCGGAGAAATACCTCCGACGGGCCGCCGACCGGTGCAGGCTGTTTGTAGAGACTTAACTTTGGCATCGGTGAAGCAGGAGGGTTTAAAGAGGATGTAATTCGGTGGTTGAGACACGTTTGGGGTGAAATGGTTCCGATTTCGTTACAGTGGAGGTGAAGGAATCCAGCCGTCAAAAAATCAGTGCATTTTATTTCCCACCAGCGAATTCACAGGCAATTTATTTGGATGACGGTGGCAAAATAATAGAAATTTGGACATTTTGTGATTGGCTTGTGTCACTTGTGCTTCTCCACACCAGAGGTTTTTAATCTCTGAAGATCCTGAAATGTCACACCGAGGTCTGGTGACTCAACACTCTTCAGCCTTTTAGTAAATTCATCATTAATGCAAACCAGCTACATCTTCATATTTTGCATCCAAACAGTCAGACTTTGTATCTTCAGTGTTGTTGAGGACCAGTTCTCCAGATCTTCCTGAAGGACAGTGTTGTTGTCTCTCATTTTCAGTCCAGTCTCTGTACCTGAGCAGTTCTCCAGATCTTCCTGAAGGACA
>CM029375.1:1933731-2004748 GCA_017165825.1 Hepsetus odoe | reverse complement strand
TATCAGTTTAAAAGCTTTTAATGAACTCAACTACAGACTCTACTATCAGCTTCAAACCTTTTAACGAATTACAGACTCTATCAGCTTCAAACCTTTTTATGAACAACTACAGACTCTAATATCAGCTTAAAACTTTTAATGAAAACTACAGACTCTATCAGCTTCAAACCTTTTAATGAACAACTACAGACTCTAATATCAGCTTAAACTTTTAATGAACTCAACTACAGTCTCTACTATCAGCTTCAAACCTTTTAACAAACTACACTCTACTATCAGCTTCAATCCGTTTAACAAACTACAGACACTATCAGCTTAAACTTTTAATGAACTCAACTACAGACTCTATCAGCTTAAACTTTTAATGAACTCAACTACAGACTCTACTATCAGCTTCAAACCTTTTAATGACCAAATACAGACTCTACTATCAGCTCCAAACGTTTTAATGAACAACTACAGACTCTATCAGCTTCAAACCTTTTAATGACCAACTACAGACTCTACTATCAGCTCCAAACCTTTTAATGAACAACTACAGACTCTACTATCAGCTTAAAACCTTTTAATGAACTCAACTACAGACTCTACTATCAGCTTAAAACCTTTTAATGAATAACTACAGACTCTACTGTCATCTTAAAACCTTTTAACGAACTATAGACTCTATCAGCTTAAAGCCGTTTAACGAACTACAGACTCTACTATCAGTTTAAAACCTTTTAATGAACTCAACTACAAACTCTATCAGCTTGAAACCTTTTTATGAACAACTACAGACTCTAATATCAGCTTCAAACCTTTTAACGAACTACAGACTCTATCAGCTTCAAACCTTTTTATGAACAACTACAGACTCTAATATCAGCTTAAAACTTTTAATGAAAACTACAGACTCTACTATCAGCTTCAAACCTTTTAACAAACTCAACTAAAGACTCTATTATCACCTTAAACTTTTAATGAACAACTACAGACTATCAGCTTCAAACCTTTTAACGAACTACAGACTCTACTATCAGTTTAAAACCTTTTAATGAACTCAACTACAGACTCTACTATCAGCTTCAAACCTTTTAACGAACTACAGACTCTACTATTAGCTTAAAACCTTTTAATGAACTCCAACTACAGACTCTACTATCAGCTTAAAACCTTTTAATGAACAACTACAGACTCTAATATCAGCTTAAAACTTTTAATGAAAACTACAGACTCTACTATCAGCTTCAAACCTTTTAACGAACTACAGACTCTACTATCAGCTTAAAACCTTTTAATGAACTCAACTACAGACTCTACTATGAGCTCCAAACCTTTTAATGAACAACTACAGACTCTACTATTAGCTTCAAACCTTTTAACAAACTACACTCTACTATCAGCTTAAAACCGTTTAACGAACTACAGACTCTACTATCAGCTTAAACTTTTAATGAACTCAACTACAGACTCTACTATCAGCTTAAACTTTTAATGAACTCAACTACAGACTCTACTATCAGCTTAAAACCTTTTAATGAACAACTACAGACTCTACTATCAGCTTAAAACCTTTTAATGAACTCCGCTACAGACACTATCAGCTTCAAACCTTTTAACGAACTACAGACTCTACTATCAGCTTCAAACCTTTTAATGAACAACTACAGACTCTACTGTCACCTTAAAACCGTTTAACTAACTACAGACTCTATCAGCTTCAAACCGTTTAACCAACTACAGACTCTATCAGCTTAAAACCGTTTAACGAACTGCAGACTCTACTATCACCTTAAACTTTTAATGAACTCAACTACAGACTCTACTATCAGCTTCAAACCTTTTAATGACCAAATACAGACTCTACTATCAGCTCCAAACCTTTTAATGAACAACTACAGACTCTACTATCAGCTTCAAACCTTTTAATGACCAACTACAGACTCTACTATCAGCTTCAAACCTTTTAATGATCAACTACAGACTCTACTATCAGCTCCAAACCTTTTAATGAACAACTACAGACTCTACTATCAGCTTCAAACCTTTTAACAAACAACTACAGACTCTACTATCAGCTTAAAACCGTTTAACGAACTGCAGACTCTACTATCAGCTTAAACTTTTAATGAACTCAACTACATGGGGCAGCGGTGGCCTAGTGGTTCGGGCGTTGGCCCTATGATCGGAGGATTGGGGGTTCGAACCCCTTCCACATAGGTTGCCCTGAGATACCCTTGAGCAAGGTACCGTCCCGCTCCTCCCTGCGATGGGCTGGCGACCTGTCCAGGGTGCGTCCCCCGTCATCGCCCTGTGTGCGCTGGGTTGGACACCTGCACTCCCCCGCGACCCCATTTGGGATAAGCGATGAATAATGGATGAACTCAACTACAGACACTATCAGCTTCAAACCTTTTAACGAACTGCAGACACTATCAGCTTCAAACCTTTTAACGAACTACAGACTCTACTATCAGCTTCAAACCTTTTAACGAACTACAGACTCTACTATCAGCTTCAAACCTTTTAATGAACTCAACTACAGACTCTACTATCAGCTTCAAACCTTTTAATGAACTCAACTACAGACTCTACTATCAGCTTTAAACCTTTTAATGAACGACTACAGACTCTACTGTCATCTTAAAACCGTTTAACGAACTACAGACTCTATCAGCTTTAACATTTAATGAACAACTACAGACTATCAGCTTCAAACCTTTTAATGAACAACTACAGACTATCAGCTTCAAACCTTTTAATGAACCACTACAGACTCTACTATCAGCTTCAAACCTTTTAATGAACCACTACAGACTCGACTATCAGCTTAAAACCGTTTAACGAACTACAGACTCTACTATCAGCTTAAAACCCTTTAATGATCCCAACTACAGACTCTAATGGAGCTGTAAACTTTAATGGGTCTTTATACTTACATATCTGAAAACATATCTCGAGACAAAGGTTCTCCAGGGTTCCGAAAATGCATTTTTGTTTTTCCTTTGTGTGTAAAATGAAGAAATCCCTCTTTGTGATTGTTTATTATTATTATCATTATTATTATCATCATCCAAGGGTTTGTGTCGTGAAGATGACATGACATGTCTAGATCTTTCTGGCTCAGTTTGTCGTCCCAGTCACGCCTCATTTCGTTCATCCTCACTCAACTCTCACTGACTCACTAACAGCTGAGCTGAAAGCTGACCTGAATATACATGAGTGGAAATGCAAAGAGACATAAAGCCAATGAGTGGAATAATGTCAATATCCCGAGTTCCTGACCCGCCCAGAAATCCAATCTTTCATGGCAACTGTTGTTCAAAATTCAGCCCAATGGGAACGTGCAGCCATCACCGTAAAACCATTAATAAACAAATTATAAACCTCTAAAAACTTTATAAGGGCATTTATTGTATACCGCTGGCAGAAAGCCGTTCTGAGTGATGGAGGGAAGCCGGTTATGCTCTTTGTGAATTGCGGGAAACTCATGTTCTTCGCAAACTTACAAATAACAGACTGTGCAAAAAGGTCTTATTAGCTTGGAGGGAATGTTCTCCAAAGTGCGTCCAAACTCTGCCAGAGTGTAACTTAAAGTTCTAGGTCTCAAATCTCGGGAAGGTCGGAATTGGGCCCTGCTGGTTTAAAAACCTCTCCCCGTTTTATGCAGGGTATCCCGCCCACCAGGAACTTCTTTCTCCATCAGAAGGCGTCTCGCATGGGTCTTCTCTTGGCGGCCGTGGGGCACAGAGCGGGCAATGAAATCCGTACACAAAGAGCAGCTCTTGATGTTTCTCCACAAATAATTCATCAGGAAAAGACACTGAAAGACACCTGGGGATTTATTTTTTTTTACCATATCAATATTTCACAGCCACTCCGAGCAAGGCCCTTTCTTTTCAGAAAGGCTGTTTAATGAAAGATTTCTCTGCCTCTACTGGGATTGCTTCCCTCCCTGACGGCTCAAGGTTAGCAGCTTTTGGGGCTGCCGAGATGGCATTCACGCCTCGCCTGTAAGGCGCGGGTCAGTTTCATAAACACAAGGACAAATGGGCTTCGAGTGAAGCCTGGTTTTTTTTTAAGCTTGGAAGTGCCATTAGGGGCAGCCCAGAGTAGCGTGAAGGATGGATAGAATAACGGTCGGTTATGGATGGAAGTGTTTCAGCTGATAAAGAAGGATGGAGTGGAGGAGAAGTGGCATGTGCAGTAGAGGAAGTGAGTCAGGCTTCATTTCTCCAAAGCACAGCACCATTAATATCATCCTAAAGTGACAGTTCAATGCAAAACTACACGGACAGCATGTCCCTCTTACTCTAAAAGTTGTCGTCTGGTGTCTGGAGCTAGCTTCGTTGGTTTTGTACTGGAGCTAGGAAGACGAGGACAAGAAGTAATCTGAGGAGGGTGGGAGGTGGGCTCGAGCCATGGAGGGGGATCTGAGGAGGCGTGGGGCTTGAGTGGCTGGGCTTGCCACAGTAAAGTGGGCCTGGGACTGGTTAAGGGGAACTGTGTGTGGGAAGGGTTAAATCTGGTGATGGTGATCTGGGGCACATGCTGGTTAAGGGGGTCTGGGGATCTTAATGAATCTTGGACTAGTGTGGTGGGGCTAATGCTGCAGAAGGAGGTCTGGGTTAGATTTGGGTTGTGGTTGTAGAGTGGATGGGGCAGGTGCTGGTAAAAGGAACTGGGAAGGGGTCTAGGACTGTTGTAAGTGGGGATGGGGATGGTAAGAGGTCCTGGACTTGTGTGGTGGGGCTAATGCTGCAGAAGGAGGTCTGGGACAGATCTGAGTGGTCCGGGGGCGGGGAGTTATACTAGTGTGGATGGGGCAGGTGCTGGTTAAGGGAGCTTGAAAGGGTCCTGGACTAGTGTGGTGAGGCTAATGTTGGTGAAGAAGGTCTGGAATACATGTTGAAGATCTGGGGACTGGTAAGGGGTGCTTGTTGGGGTAACTGGTGCTGATTGAGGGGGACTTGGAACAGTGGCATGTGGTTGAGGTTGGAGTGAAACCTAGAATGCATGAGGATGATTGTGATTATGGAGGAAACATCTTCTTTTAAATGGCTCTGAAGTCTATCTGTTCTCATTTTTAACAAACTGTTAATCTCATTTCCAAAACTCATCCTTGCCACCGACACCATCACCTCCAAATATAATGTTGTCCCAACATCTGTGACCCCCCTTCCCCATATTACAGACATCAAGCTGTGTTTGCATCTTCCTCTGGGTATTCGTTCCCCTAATCTGTATTGACCGTGGCAGAAGGACACCACCAGCCTTGCATATGACTGGCTGATTAGCGGAGACCTGGGAGATCTTGAAAAGCTTGCAGACGCTCCTTTACAAGAATACAAACGTATCCAGGACAAGAGATAGACAGCGGATGATTAACTATTGGCAATTTGCTTAATAACAATAGCGCAATTGTAGTCTCTTGAAGCAGATGATACATACAGAGTGAGAGCACTTCCTGAAGAGAGCTGTCTGTACTCACTGTAAATGCTGGGCTGAAGTGCTTTGTGTGGGATGATGGGATTAAAGGAGTAGTTCAGCAAATCAGTTTTTACCACGTATATAGTCCATCAGTCGTTTTTTCATCTTTTGTATAGCGCTGGAGATTTGAACCAATAGAGGCATTTAGATTGCACCGGTTGCCAAATTTATGCTAACAAAATGCTAAAGATTGTCCTAAAATTTTAACTCTGCTTAATAAATCCTCATGACACTAAACACAGTCAGTAAATTGCTGAATATGTCAAGCACTCATTCCGTTCTGTCTTTGTGGCCCTCATTAGTATAGTGGAGAATATCTCCGCCCAGGGTTTGATATCCTGACGGGGAGTTGCCTTGAGGTTCCCTTGAGCAATGTACCATCCCCATCGCTGGTCCTTAACTTTGATTCGACAAAAGTGAAGTTTCCATGTACATTTACGGCATTTAGCAGACGCTCTTATCCAGAGCGACTTCCAGTTCCTGATTACAGGGACAGTCCCGCTGGAGACACTCAGGATTAAGGGTTTTGCTCAGGAACCCAGTGGTGGAAGCGCTGGACGTAGGATTCCAACATGGGATTTCTTGGGCCATAGCTGAGTGTTCTACCACTAGACCACCACTACCAGTTCTTGCTTCACTATCATTCTTTGATAGAAGACCCCTTGTCTCACTCTTTGACCCTTCATGGACAGAAGTACCGAAGGACAAGCACCCCAAGTTTTCGGGAGTTTCATCAGGGATTCCTGAGTATTATTTTATTATTTATTTATCTGCATATAAATCTAAGTTCCAATTTCCAGCTATTAAATTCAGTCATGGCTGAACAGTCCATGTCATACCTTGTATGAGGGTGTAGGTGTGACCGTGGCCTTCTCAGGACAGTGAAGAAGACACGTCAATGTTTTGATAGGTGTCTGGATGTGGGACACATTCGGTCTGTTATTTAGCAATAAGGTTTGTCCATTTTCACTGGTTTCACATTGCATGACACATGACATTGCATCAATATTTACGAAGGCTTATTCCAATAAACATCACCGTGTCATTTTCCGAGGCGGAAGCTGCCTTGGAGAGACTTGGGCAAAGCATCCAAACTTTGGACGCTAATCTTCGCTGAAAGGTTGTGTTGGGGCGATTGTAATTGTGAAAATTTAAACTATCCCTTTTAAATGACTGACACTTCACACTCGTCCGTTTGGCGATTGTTATCCAACCTCTTGGTGTTTTATTTGAAATATCTCTGGCACCCGGGACCCAGCATCACCAGACCCCTCCTGTAACCCTCCTTGTTTGTCTCACGCCCGACATGCAGGTTAACAAGGCCCAGTGGAGGAGAGCCCGGCTCTGTCTCCTGGCTCCGGCTCAACGGGCCTTTTAAGGCCAGAGTAATCCATTATAGTCACCGTGCACCTCTACAGTCTAAATTACTCCATTTAAAAGGTCGGCGGTGAAGGGATGAGAGGTGCTTGACGACGTTGGCACTAAAAAGATTATGATAATATGGCCAGACATGATGAAATACAGCCAGGGCATTAAAGGGTGAGTTATATTAGGCAGTCCGATTCTTAAAATTGACATGTTGGAAAAAAGATCTGAGGGCTGCGATGTCTTGTGGGGTGTTACCAATATGGAGAGGTCGGTACCAAAAGATCTTCAGGGAAGGGTTCCTAAGGATCACTGATGTTTGAAGGCCAATCCATCTGATCCCATGCAAGATCTCCACCTCTGAAAAGGTTTATGGTCTGTTGGGAAAGTGGGTTTTGAGCGTATTGCTGCTTGGGGCTGCAGACCAGTCAGAGTGCCCATGCCGACCCTTGTCCCTGTAATGAACATCAGATCTGGACCACGGAGTGATGGATGAAGGTTGGTTTTCTTCGATCCTGTGGAAAGTCAGGCGCTTGCACATCACTTGCTTGGAAAAAAGATGGCAGCAGGATGGATGATGGAAGGAAGGAGAGTCAGAGATGACGAAATGCAGAAGATGGTCTGCTGGGAAACCCCAGAGATAAAGAAGTGATGGAAAAAATGATAATGCAAACATATTTGGAATAAGATGACAGACCGTGTAAGAGAAGCTCTGGTATGGATCTGTGCCACGATGATTTCTGAGGAGTGTATGTATATTTATACATGTTTTCCAGATTTTTGTTTAGTTTTTTTTGTTACAGGAATTGGTTAAAATGAAGAAACGAAATCTCAGAATTTTCTGAAAATGAATACGACACTCCATACTGCACATTCTGAGAACAAAGAGCTGAATTCAAACAACATAGTGGTCAAAATGCCTTTTTCTTTTAAGGGTCACGAGTGGAAATAAAATCTTTTTTCTCCTGGAGTTAAACTCTGTATCAGACAGTAGAGTTGGCTTCAGGTGAGAACTTGCTTATGTTTTAAAAGACAGGAGGGAGACCAAGGACATGTTCAAAGACCCACACACACGTCCTTGGGTTGAACCCACGTCAGGTTTCTGAGAAATGCTCAACAGCATGTGAGCAAACCTGAAAAGAACAGAAAAAGCTGTGCCTCTGGCCGAGCCCAGCCGAGCGACGCTGACGTCAGCGTGAATATTGAGCAGCGCTCAGTTTGGCTGCTAATGCAAGACTTTAGGTCTGAGACCTGTCCATCCACTGGAAGTGGTTTCATTTAAAAGAGGGACCGTCTCCATTAAAGAGGTTAGTTTTGTCCCTGTGATCCCACATTGACCTGATCTTGATTCCCAGAAATATTCCCAGTGTTTAACTGGTGTTTCTTCATTTGGCTCTGCTGCAAAAGTTGGGCTTTGTGTTGCTTTGAAAGAGTTTTCTGACAAAAATGAGATTCCCAGTTGAGCAGGACGGCCTGCTGGTACGGTGTGCAGTGCTGTCACCAGTCTGAGAAGGTTTAGGGTTCAATTCCCAGCTGGGATTCTCCCAGTGACTCTGGGTTCTTCTCTCAGTCTGAAGACTCTTCGGGTGGATTAGATCTGTATTGTGTCTGCATGTCTTCTCTTTGATGGACTGGAGACTGGATGGATATTGTTTTCCAGGGTGCAGTTTTAACCGCTGTTACTTCACAACGTGAAGGTTCTGGGTCCTTTTTGTTGGGTTCTCCTCATGTCTGCATGGGTTTCCAGTTTCTTTCTACAGTGTAAAGACGTGCAGATCAGGTGGATTTGAGTTTACACCCCTAGGTGTGTCCTCGCCCTGCGATGGACTGGCGACCAGTCCGGAATTGTTGTCAGCCCCTCCACCCTGGATGGGACGCGTGGCTCTGGACACAGTTTGAGGGAGAGATGACATGCGTTCGTATTTGTGTTTAGTTTCAAAAGGCTTTAATATGCAGAACTCTCTGGGGACGTGTCCCCTATTCATTCCTCAAACGGTGCCTCTGGGTTAGACCTTTTTATTGCGCGAAAAATTCTTTTTTAATTATTTTCTGTTTAAATCATAGTGCCGTCCCGGCTGCGGGTGGGACGGGAACATTCTTTCATGTTTTCATTCTTTCACTCTTTCATCATAGAAATGTGAGGTCACTCCTCTAGTAAAGAAGAATCATCCCTCTCTCTCACTCTTTGAAAACTGTCCAGTGAGGCAATATGGGTGGTCTGGTGCATGATGGGATTGGCTGTATTCCAGTGGGCTGTAATTTGGAATTGCTGTGCTCATAGCTCTCCATCACCCCATCCCACACACACACACACACACACACACACACACACACAGAGCCTGGCAAAGCCAGGCAAAGCCAATCAGCCCCAAATTAAAAAATCTGCCGTGCTGCCAACCCATATGGATAAAGGCTGTAGGCTTTCATCGCTGGAAATGAAACCCATGATTCGATTTGTATGTGTTAGTGCAGCTACCGAAGGAAAGGTGTGTTTTAATTGCGTTAACACTTCACCTCCGGATGGATGGATACAGGGAGGAAAAGCGAGGAGGGGTTTTACGGTTTCTCAGCTCTTTGGACTTCTGAATTATTCAGTGCTGCCTCACTGGAGCGTGACATACCAGCCAATGAGAATATACGATGAATGGAAGTGGTAGCAGTCCACTTTATTATCCCTTTATACACCAGACTCCGACAGGTACTGTCTGGCCACTTTACTGGAAACACCTCTCTTACTTCCACACACTGGCCACTTTACTGGAAATAGCTCCTTAACTAACACCCACTGGCCGCTTTAATGGAAACACCTCCCTTAATTCCACTCACTGACCACTTTACTGGAATTACCTCCCTTATATCCACTTACTGGCCACTTCACAGAAAACACCTCACACACTAAAAAAAACACCTTCCTTACTTCCACACATTGGCAACGTTAATGGAAACACCTCTCTTACCTCGACCCACTGGCCACTTTATTGGAAACGTTTTCTTTACTTGCTGGAAAAACTCGAAGCACCTCTCTAAAGCCACTTTAATGGAAACACCTCTCTGTTTCACTCACTGGCCACTTTACTGGAAACGCCTCCCTTACTTCCTCTTCCTGCTGTGTTGGAAACTTCTTCAAAGGCCACTGAATTTGACGTACCTCTGTTTCCTCTAGTCTTCTGACCACTTTACTGGAAACACGTAGAACACTCGGGCATCCACCATTGGTCAGTTTCTCACCACAGGTTCACTGATGTTCTGGCACAACTGATGGAGGACAGCTTACACAAACTGGGCAGATGGACAAAAGTCCCTATTCCAGCAGGGTGTACCTTCAATGCTGGGGTTTCCAATAAAGTGGCCACATATGTTGGAAATGAAACACCAGCCGTTGTGCACGAGTGTTTTGCTCATTGCGCTCCACTCAGGAAACACCACTTGCTCTTTCAGGTCTAATTTCCTTGGTCATGTTTTGTTGCCGCGGACGAGCGTCCTTCAAGTGTAAGCAATCCTGGAAACGGCTTCTGTTTTCCTGCTTAGCATTCCACGCAGTCAGGCCTCTGAAACAGGCTGGGTAAAGCAATTTGGAATTATTATTTAGGGAAATGACAAATCAGATCCATTTCTTGCACGTCTACGCGGATTTGCTCGGCTGCTATCAGATTTCTAAATGAGGGATTATTTGACAAAATGGAAATCTCTCTGTTGAATTCAAACAACGTTAAAATGACGGAGCGATCGGCTCAGTAGAGAGAGCGTTAGCTGATTGGGACACAGCCGGGCAAGACATGGGATTGCAGGAAGGTGATTGGATTCAAAGAACAGTTGATCTGGTATATAAGGTATATTTATGATTTGAGCAGGAAGATTTTATTCCAAGCAAGTTTTTTTTTTTGTTTTTTTATTATTATTTCTTGCGTTTGACTTATTACTGTGTTGGCCTGTTGGACGGGCCATATTTTATTTGGATGATGATAGAGCAAGGGGAGAACCAGGCTGGATCTTATTGTTCTGCAATATTTATGGAATTATAACATTATACGGAATTAAACATTATCTGGAATTGGGGACGAGATCCTGGGAGGAACCATGACTCAAAAGAAGGAACTCTATCAGTTTCCACCAGCAGGGTCCCAGCTCTGTTCTGATCCAAGCACCAGATTTTAAGCTGTTCAGAGCATTCTGACCCAACATTGGTACAGAACATGAAAGGGAGCCATCTGGAAAAATTGTTCCAGTTTCTTTGTTGGTGGAAGAAGACTGTAAGGAGGAGGAGGAACTGCTGAAAGGAACCAAGGATGAAACTTTGCAGAATGAACCTAGAAGAATCATTAAGAAGAAACAAGACCTTCAAGAAGAAACTCTGAAAGCAAGAGCAACAACTGATTGGAAGAACTAAGACTCACGTGAAGAAACTCTGGAAGAGGAAAAGAAAGAACCACTCAAGACTCAAGAGAAGAAACTCCCGAAGGAAGAACCAACATGAGAAACCAAGACTCACAGTAGAAACTCTCTAAAGCTCTGCTGAGAGGAACCAAAGCTCACAGTAGAAACTCTCTAAAGCTCTGCTGAGAGGAGCCAAAGCTCACAGTAGAAACTCTCTAAAGCTCTGCTGAGAGGAACCAAGACTCACAGTAGAAACTCTCTAAAGCTCTGCTGAGAGGAACCAAGACTCACAGTAGAAATTCTCTAAAGCTCTGCTGAGAGGAACCAAGACTCACAGTGAAAAAAACATATAAGAGCATGAAGGACAAACACTCAACTACCAAGAATTGAACATGGAAACCAATCTGCTCTAAACTTCTCCGGATTGTCCAGTTTGAAGTTAAACCTTCACTTGGCATCTTCTGGAGCAGCAATTCAGCACTGTTGGTTTGGAGAATTATTGCATGAAATATACGCATGAAACTGCTGGCTAAACAATGAAACCATGACCCTGAGAAGATGTTCATCCAGCTTTTCTCTTTCACAACATGAAGTAAATCACAAATACGACAGAAAACTGTTTATCTAACAGCCGAACATTCTGGCGCAGTGAAATATACCTCAGATTAGTTAAACTAGTGTACCTTAACAAAAGGTAGGGAGAATCCTCTGATGAGACAATGGAAATAATTAAAAACTCAATCAAGAAGGAAATCCAACTTGTAATGGGGTGAAACAATTAAATTTTTTTCATCCAGATGTATGTAAAGTTGATGCAAGTTTAAATAAGATTATAAAAGAAGAACATTAGTGACAACCAAGACCCCAAAGCATCAAGAGAAAGAAGTGAAGTCCTTAAAAAGCACAACAAAAACCCAAGAGCCCATGTCAGTTGAGAACCCAGCACAGAAGCATCATTTTTTTTATGACCCCATCGTTTTTCTTGATGTGAAAATATGCATAAATGAAAAAGTTACATCGAATCTTTGAAACGCTTCACAAATGCAGAACAGTCAGCTCTTAAACGAAGATCATTTTCTCTCTGAGCTGATTGAAAATGCTCTGAATTTTGGGAATTTCATCATTTTCTTGAGGTTGATAGATTTAGAACAGGATGGGAATTTGATATGAGCCTCAAGCTGGATCATCACTTCCTGCTGGAGACAGGCGGCTGTGCAGGTCACTAGACTTAAGTCCTGCATCTCCGTTTCTTGGGGCAGCAATGGTCTAGTGTTTAGGAATTAGGTGTCAGGATCCAAACTTTAACCCTAGTGTAACATTACTAGGCGACAGGATCCAAACTTTAACCCTAGTCTAACATATCCTTAACATGTCTAATACTGACCCTAAAATTACAACCGAACTTTAACCCTAGTCTAACATATCCTTAACATATCTAATACTGATCCTAAAATTACAACCCAAATTTAACCCTAGTCTAACATATCCTTAAGCACTCAACAGTAATTCTGACCCATTCCTGACCGGTAACCCAAACCCAGCCTTTGCCTAACATTAGTCTAACACTTACCTAACACAACCCTAATGTAATGTAACCCCATTTTTTTTTAAGATGATCTAAATTCTAAGATTAAAAATAAAACAGTTGTAACCGGTGATGTTTATTCAGAGTTCAAAAGGAGGATCCACCTTAAAATAAGGATTTCAAATCATCAGCTGCCTATTGGCTGCTGTTACCCACTTAAAATTCAGTCATGTAACCTCAAATGCTACATTAGGAGTCCCGTCCAAGGACTTCTGATGGTGCATTCGCCCAGACCGAGAACCCGGTCCCATGCTGTCAGTTTCCAGCAGGATATGAGGGCTGGTGATGGACACAGCCGGTAACTTTTGAACCTTTTCAGTTTGAAAATATTTGCATTGCCAATGGCTGAAGCAATTATAAATCATGACCTTTATACCCCTGTCAGACGTCCACCAATGCCTGGAGAAACAGAGGTGCCAGTAGAGAAGGAAAGCAGCAATAATAATGCTTGACTGGACTCAAATATTATTCTTTGAATAACCTAAGCTTGGACAGCTGAGGTGAACACAGCTGGACATTTCCAGGCTTCGTCTGGGGGAGGACGATATTATTGAGTCTATAATCTCAAAGGAAATCTGCCATCCGCTGCTTATATGTGGGGCCACCTCACCTCCATAAAATTGAAAGTCCTCCGCTCTCCAAGATACTCCAGTGTAAATCTCTGTACCTCGCTCTTTCTTTTCTCCCATGGACTTTTAACATTAGGCTTTCGTTTTCTGAGATGGAAGACTCAAAGAAGCAAAGAAGACGGTCATTTTGGTCCTTGAAGTTCTGAATTATGGTCCTGCAAAAAGACCCATCTTGGTAAACTAAATCTAAGCTGCTTGGCATCATTAAACTGAATGTTCTTAATGTGTCTCTTGTCTTGAAAAATGATCCTAGAATTCATAGTTCCCTGTCATTAGTAAGTAAGTAAACAATAAATGACTTCCAGCATGAGTCCCTGAGGTTAAAAGCATTTTAATTTTCTCGGGGTAAAAATCCATCCAATTACTACATTCCCGGATTAGACAAATCCAGAAAAGCACTATTTTGGACTCAGTGTTCAGACGCTTAAGCGTGCTTTAAAGCAAATTAGCCGACTTTTCCTCGAATGATTCATGAAAGGAGATTTGAGTCAGCGTTTAGTAGCTTCATTTTGCAAAGTTATGGGGAAAAAAAGTGCCAGAGCTCAAGTCGGAGCAGGAAAGCGGAACAAAAATGTTCAGAAAATGTGTCGTGGGCACATTTTGGCTCCTCAAGGCACCTTGTACAAATGTACCACTGGGTCCTTGAGGTCCAATTTTCTACTTTAAATGTTTTTTTTTTTTTTTCCAGGAGAAATGGAAATATCTGTGCCCTTTTATAACCTGATGTTTTAAGGTGCAGTAAAGTAGAAAGCCTGGAGTCCAGATGGGGTGAATAGAGTGCAAATGAACATAAACTGCAGTGGAATCATGTTCTTAAACAAAAGATGCTGAAGGTTTTAAGACTCGATATTTCAGGAGCCGCTTCAGACGCAGGAACGTTCATCCAGTGACCAAGAAGCATCCTTATAAGCCCTGGTGTTTCTTGCCTATGACAGGAAGCTCTGTTCAGATTTATATGAAATTCATACCAGATCATAGGAACGAGTTTTCTTCTTCTTCTTCTTCTGGATGCTCCAGTTTAGGGGTCACCACAGCGGATCGTCTGTTTCCATTTCTTCCTGTCCTCTGCATCTTCCTCCTTCAAACCGACCGCCTGCACGTCCTCTCTCACCACGTCCATAAACCTCCTCTTTGTTCTTCCTCTTCTCCTCTTTCCTGGCAGCTCCATCTTCAACATCCTCCTCCCGATATAATCCTCGTCTCTCCTCTGGACACGTCCAAACCAACGCAGCCTTGCTTCTCTAACCTTGTCCCCAACACATCCTACCCTGAGCTGTCACTCCCTGCTCCACTTTAATAGTGTAAAATGAGGTTTGAGAGAAGCTCTGGTGCTCACCCAAAACATTCTAGGTTTATTATGTGTACACGGGTGGAAGGCAACATTAATTACACTGCATCGTGGTAAAACAGTTCATCAAGCCCTAAATTTAATTGAAAATCAAGCCAATAAGAAATTCAATTATGTGCAATAAAATACAATGGAGATGATTGGAGTTCACGGCACTCACCATCTGTCTGTGCAGCACATGACGCTTGTATTACTTTCAATATATTGCTCAGGACGTGCAGGATGGGGAAGTAGCCTCGTTGGCATGAACGTAAACAGATCAGATGTAATGTTGACGGAGGCTCTCACCCACTCACCTAACTCACTAAGCTTTGGATTGCGATACGATACAGTTTATTAACCCCTGAAGGGAAATTAGCTGTAATGACTCGGAGCCACCAACGGAAATCAAAAGCCAGGTCAATAACATGACTAAATGGGGAGGAGGTTATTACACCACACAGCTTGCCATCTGTCTGTATTGCACATGTCACACGTGTGTGTATGTTACTCTGTTTCTGTTGCAATGGATGGAAACGATTTTTACAACGTAGCTTTAGAACCAGAGTCTCTATGTCACAGGTCAAGAACCCTGGCTGCTCTGGATGCTAATCCTCAGGCTGGGGCGTTGCACAGTCCAAACTGCAGCACCGCGTAATAGAACGTGCCGACAGGAATGCCAACGCTGGAGGTTGTCCCATAAAACCCGGAATGAAAGTCTCGTCACGTTGCAGGGGGCTCAGGAGAAGGCTGAATGGGAAAGTTATTGATGAGCCATGTTTGACATTCCGTCTTGTCCACGTCTCCTCAGCCATTTAGCTAAGGCATTAGCCCAGGAGATGGACAATTACGCCCCCTGTGCCCTGCTTCTCTTCCGTTAGTCCGCCACTGAGCTGCCTGTTGGGTAAACACTAAATAATGTAGATGCAATTTGGACCGTCCGCCGTTTTAGAATGATACTGCTCGGAGCGATGGATGGTATTTCCGAGAGTGACACAAACCAATGCATGGTTGGTGGCTTTGGCTTGGAACAGGACAACTTCTTCGTTTAGATCTCACATGGCAAAAGCAAGCCATACTTCAGCCAACAAGTCAATGGGAACACTTTTTAAACTCGTGCTGGTTATTTTTCTACTTTTTGTAAAGTTGGACACCCATATGTTTTTGGCAAGTGAGACGTTGATTGTTTATTTGGAGGAGGCATTGGTCAAGTTGCCAGTGGTATTGATTCTGGAGTGCATCTGCCATCTGTCCTGTTGATCTATATCAGCACAAGACACCCAGCGATTTGTCATGAGGCATCACGATTAGAGGACACTGCTACTGCTCCCTGGATACATAGGTGTCTACCGGGGGAGGGGCCAAGGGGATCAATGCCTCATGTGCTACAGTTCTTGGCCTATGTTGCTTAAGCATGTCTCATGTGCCTTATTGATCATACCCGAACGCATCTGTCAAGCTTGTTTGTCCACTGTCAGAGTTTCCTGCTCACCTGTACCTTAAGCCAGATTAGCCATCAGTCTCTCGCTTACCTGTCCAGCCTTTTCGATCTCAATGGATCACCTGCCCACGTCCCTTAACAAAACCACTTCTAATGTCTGCTAAGTCTTCTTCCTCTTCTTATTGTAGCTCATCTCCGTTTATTCTCTCTTAATATCCAACATTTAACCCACAAACACCATCCAGCACGGGACAGCGCCAGGGAGCTGTGATGGGGATGGTACCTTGCTCTAGGATAACTCAGGGCAACTGGTCTGGGGTTTTAACCCATTCCCTTCTGATTCTTGGGCATCGTTACTAACCACTAGGCCACCACTGCTGTAGATGAAGAGGTCCTACCAAGAGAGAAAGAACTGTATATAAATAAAATTATATGGCTCTTTATTTATCCCATATTTACAACTGGACCTGTCTTGAGTTTACTTCTTGTTCTATCCAGAATGCTGTAGGTTTTATGGGACCCCTGGTTCCTCTGTCTTATGTGCCACAGAAGCTACCCAAGAAGCCATGCTTTTTAAGGATCATATGCACCTCATGCACTATGCCAAGTGTTGCCTTTACTTTGGACCATGTCCCACTTCTGATGCACCAAATACCCTGCTCCAAGTCTAGTCTAGGTTTAAATGTGCACCATTGACCCTGTTTCAAGTGGACCTTAGGGCATTCATCCATACACACCATAGGACACTAGCCTAAAGTGCACCAAGTGCTCTGCACAACAGGGCACGAGCCCAAGTGACCTAACCAAGGTGCACCATAAGCCACTGTCCTTGGTGCTCTATGCACCATACACCAAGACCCCAAGTGCCCTGCAAACTGTAGACCACTGAGCCCAATTTCCTACACACCATAGTCCACTGCCTGGGGTGGATCTCATTGGTTGAAATAGGTAAAAGCACTCGCATGACTTGTTAACTGTGTGCAGGGAATAGTATTGATTTGTACCGGGGCAGCACACCTGTCTGTCTGTTAACCTCAAAGTGGAAAAATCACTCAGAGAGAAAGAGGAGAGTGAGAAAGAGAGAGCAGGACACATCCATGAGGACAGGAAGCCTAGGACGGCACCTTCTGTTGCATGTTTCACAGGTAAAGGGGTGAAAATGCAACAGCGCATCTGGAGAGTGGTGGTTCGATCCCATTCTGTTTCATTTCTTGTGTCATTTTTAAAATGTTTCCCTTTACCTGTTTCCTGGACTATGACCAGGCAGCAGCAGTAGTCAAAAATTAGGTTGCATAAATGCAGAATAAAATCTAGAATATTAGCCATGCCCTGTAAAGTTACGGCAGCTGAGATGTTCGCTACTCCTTGCTGCATTTTCCCATCGAAACACAGCGGCGCAAACAAGCGCAGAATAAACAAAGAGTCTGTGGAGGAACATCAAACACTGAGCCGTCTCCCCGGGCGGAGATTTGGGCTTTGTTTGTTAATGAAAGTTTGGATTCAGCACCAGCGTCTTCATATACAGCGCAGACTCATCGCCGGGGCAGACGCTTCACTTACAAGCCTTTTTATCAGCTCACATTAGAGACTCCTGCTTAAAACAAGGGAGGTATAGAAAATCAATCGGGGTGGGGTGGGCTAGAGACGTGTGTGTGTGTGTGTGTGTGTGTGTGTGTGTGTGTGTGAGAGAGAGAGAGAGAGAGCGAGAGCGAGTTCGGGTCCTTGGTGCGGCCTCACATTACAACATAATGTATTCCCATTAATAGGCAGTCTGATTGAATATAACGGTGAAGGAAAACCTGCTTTCAGTTTAATTAAATTCTAATTAAGATTATTATGTTCGCTGCTGCAATTACTCCTTTTGAATTTGAATAACGTAATTCATAAGAGGGGGAATAAAGGAGCGGACGCTGCGTGTGTGTGTGTGTGTGTGTGTGTGTGTGTGTGAGAATCGTCTTCTCTGTTGTTACAGGCACTTTTAAGTTGGGCCATGAACTCCAGCTTTGTGTTTAAATGATGATTTATAAAGATCGGCTTCCGTTCCATGTCAAACATCGTTAAGTCCACTTTTGAGTTCATTTGGTCCACAAATCTGCTAAAATTAGACCGATTTGTATAAATACATAATATAACATGGAGGGATGGATGGATGGGGGGATGGATGAATACAAATGGATCCACTGACTGGCTTGACAGCGGAATTAGGAAGTAAGTGCATAGTCTCTTGGTGTGTGTGTGTGTGTGTGTGTGTGTGTTTGTTTTCATACTAAATTTGTAAAAGTCATGTTGCTTTTTTAGTGTTAATACCTTGGCAACAACACATCTCTATGGCAACATCTCTTGACTACCTTTATGAGACAATTCCTTCGCATGAGAGAGGCATTATAATGAGGAACTGAGTTAGACTTCCTATCTGGACGTCGTGGAAACAGTCTATTAGTGGCTTAGTGTTGTTCACCGTTTCTCGCAAGGATTAAATTAATCTCGTCTTTTCAGGCCTTAAAGGGTCAAACACAAACCTCCCAACCAGCCTGATCAGCCGAGGCCGGATCGGCATCTAAAGTTTACCTTTAATCAATGAAATCTCCACTAATGATCCTCCCAGAAACCACCACCCTCAGGACCAGCGTTCAGGACCATCTGATCTGAGCTGATCCAGGATCAGCCCTCTGACACTGCGTCTCTTCTCTCGGTATTCCAGCCCGTATCCCTTTGACAGCTTCCCTAACGAGCCCCACCAGATAGTGAGGCTTGTGTGCACCTGAATATTAATATGTTCCCATAATCAAATATAATTACGAGCCGTGGCCCCCTGCGCTTTCTTGTACAATCAGAGCTTAAAGGAGCGCCTAAGAGAAAAATACTACCGTTGTTTGTAGTGAATTACAGCTTGTCAGGCCTCGGTCTTAATCCCTGGGATTAAAGGTTATACCTGCTCCTCATTAGCAGGCACAGGCTCCTGGGTGGAGAGTGACTGTAGCGGAAGCTGAAGGGGAATCCTGCTTTAAAACGTGGACGAATGAAGAGGACATTGGACCTACTGTACCTGTCAGTGTTTCTTCTAAATGGCCACTTTATTAGAAACGCTGTCCCTGTACTTTTTCTTTTTGGCCACTTTATTAGAAACGCCATCCCTGTACTTTCTTATTGGCCACTTTATTAGAAACGCCGTCCCTGTACTTTTTCTTACTGGCCACTTTATTGGAAACGTCGTCCCTGTACTTTCTCTTATTGGCCACTTTATTAGAAACGTCGTCCCTGTACTTTCTCTTATTGGCCACTTTATTAGAAACGCCATGCCTGTACTTTCTCTTATTGGCCACTTTATTAGAAACGCCGCCCCTGTACTTTCTTACTGGCCACTTTATTAGAAACGCTGTCCCTGTACTTTCTTACTGGCCACTTTATTAGAAACGCCGTCCCTGTACTTTTTCTTATTGGCCACTTTATTATAAACGCCGTCCCTGTACTTTCTTACTGGCCACTTTATTAGAAATGCCGTCCCTGTACTTTCTCTTACTGGCCACTTTATTAGAAACGCCGTCCCTGTACTTTCTTACTGGCCACCTACACAGACACACACTCACACCTACACAGACACACACACACACACACACACTCACACCTACACAGACACACACACACACACTCACACCTACACAGACACACACACACTCACACTCACACCTACACACACACACACACACTCACACCTACACAGACACTCACATACACACTCACACCTACACAGACACACACACACACACTCACACCTACACAGACACTCACACACACACTCACACCTACACAGACACACACACACACACTCACACCTACACAGACACTCACACACACACTCACACCTACACAGACACACACACACACTCACACCTACACAGACACTCACACACACACTCACACCTACACAGACACTCACACTCACACCTACACCTACACAGACACTCACACCTACACAGACACTCACACCTACACAGACACTCACACCTACACAGACACTCACACCTACACAGACACACACACACACACTCACACCTACACAGACACACACACACACACTCACACCTACAAAGACACACACACTCACACCTACACAGACACACACACACACACTCACACCTACACAGACACTCACACACACCTACACACACACAGACACCTACAGACACACTCACACACACACACACACACACACACACACACACCTACAGACACACTCAGACACACACACACACACACCTACAGACACACACACACACACACACCTACAGACACACACAGACACACTCACACACACACACACAGACACACTCACACACACACACACACAGACACACTCACACACACACACACACACAGACACACTCACACACACACAGACACAGACACACACACACACATGCACACAAGCAAGCACGCACACACTCACACACACACACACATGCACACAAGCAAGCACGCACACACTCACACACACACACACACACACACACACACTCACACACACACACGCACACACTCACACACACACACACACACACGCGCACACACACACGCACACACTCACACACACACACACACGCGCACACACACACACACACACAGCTGAATGGGAATACACTCCATTTCTAGATGTATCAAAACTGAACCGTAAAAATAAACTTCATTAAAACTTCATAAATGTAATTTTGTGTCACGTGATCCTAAGAACACTAACGCAGAACCTGTTCCCTGGTTCTCAGTGTAATAGGTTCTCTCATTGCCGTAATTGTAAAGGTTTATCATGCAAACGTTTAGGGTTATGTAAATGAGCTCTGTCCTGATTGGTCACGCTGTCTTGTCCCTCATTTAAAAGCAGTCCAGGCTGAAACATGCTGTACAACACGGACGGAGGGAGGATGAACTGCTGACCCTGCAAATGTGTAGCGTCCGAGCTCTGACTGCAGGACGGTTAACGTTCGGACACTAACGGCCTCCTGTACTGGTGAGGGGGACGTGTCCAATATGAGCTCTTTAATTCAGACTAACGGGCGGTGCAGTGACCCCTGCACCCAGACTTCAGCAGCACTCAGTCTGAAGACTCAAATCTCTAATCGCTCCGGCTGCGTGTCTGTGTTTACCTGATCTGAGGTCAGCAGCCAGCGCAAATAAGGACAATTAGCTCCGGCCGTTTCTGATTAACGAGCCGCTGCTGAAGCTGTCCGTCAAACTCCCCGTCGGCCATTAGCTGATTGACCGGCCTCTCCAGAGGCAGCCGAGTCTCTTTGTCGATGTTCATTCACCTCCAGCACAAGGCAGATTTACTAAATCGCTACGTGATGGAGGGATTCGATTCCTGCCTTTTAACCTGCAAAGTGATGAAAAGATTCTTTACACTCTATTGGAAAAAGTGGCGTAAAGAGTGGCGCCTGCTCATAAGCTGCAATAAGAGGAGTGTAAACAGTTACAACAGCCAACACCCTGCAGCGCTGCAGCCTCAGGAATAAGAAGCACTGCCATGGATGTGTGTTTGAGAGGGGACATACTGAGCAGCAGTAAACAAATAAGTGAATAAGTCATGAATAAATGTAAAACAATTGAAAAAATAAAAATATCCATCCATCCATCCATCCATTTTCTCCCGCTTATCCGAGGTCGGGTCGCGGGGGCAGCAGCTCCAGCAGGGATGCCCAGACTTCCCTCTCTCCGGCCACTTCTTCCAGCTCCTCCGGGCGGATCCCAAGGCGTTCCCAGGCCAGCCGAGAGACATAGTCTCTCCAGCGTGTCCTGGGTCTTCCCCGGGGTCTCTTTCCGGTGGGACGTGCCCGGAACACCTCACCAGGGAGGCGTCCAGGGGGCATCCTAATCAGATGCCCGAGCCACCTCATCTGACTCCTCTCGATGCGGAGGAGCAGCGGCTCTACTTTGAGCCCCTCCCGGATGGCTGAGCTTCTCACCCTATCTCTAAGGGAGAGTCCAGACACCCTGCGGAGGAAACTCATTTCGGCCGCTTGTATTCGCAATCTCGTTCTTTCGGTCACTACCCACAGCTCGTGACCATAGGTGAGGGTGGGAACGTAGATCGACTGGTAAATTGAGAGCTTTGCCTTCTGGCTCAGCTCCTTCTTCACCATGACGGACCGATGCAGAGCCCGCATTACTGCAGAAGCTGCCCCGATCCGCCTGTCGATCTCCCGCTCCATTTTACCCTCACTCGTGAACAAGATCCCAAGACAATCCTGGAGGGCATTCCACCCTTTTCCGACTGAGGACCATGGCCTCAGATTTGGGGTGCTGATTCTCTGTCCCAGCAGCTTCACTCGGCTGCGAACGATCAGAGGTGCTGCAGAAGGTCCACGGCGTAGTGAATAACAGGACTGCGTCATCTGCAAAAGCAGGGCCCAATCCTGAAACCCACCAAACCGTACCCCCTCATCGCCCTGGCTGCACCTAGAAATCCTGTCCATAAAAGTTATGAACAGGATGGTGACAAGGCAGCCTGGTAGTCCAACCCTCCCGGGAACAGGTCGACTTACTGCCCATTGTCTGGACCAAGCTCTGACACGGTTGACACAGGGACCGGACAGCCCTTAACAGAGAATCCGATGCGCTTACTCCCGGTACCCCAGGGCCCCCGAGGACACGGTCAGATGCCTTCTCCAAGTCCACAAAGCACATGTAAACTGGTTGGGCAAGCTCCCGCTGCACCTCCAGGACCCTGCTAAGTGTAGAGCTGGTCCACTGTTCAGCGACCTGGGCGAAAACCATTGCTCCTCCTGGATCTGAGGTTAGGCTATCCGGCGGTTCCTGGCACCGGAGACCTGAATAGACTTTCCCGGGAGGCTGAAGGTGGCGTCCCTCGATAATTGGAACACACCCTCCGGTCCCCTTTCTTAAAGAGAGGGACCACCACCCCGGTTTGCCAATCCAGAGGCACCGTCCCCGATGTCCATGCGATGTTGCAGAGGCGTGTCCGCCATGACAGTCCTACAACGTCGGGCGCCGAAGGAACTCTCGGCGGATCTCATCCCTCAGACCTACCACCAGGAGCTTTGACCACCTTGGCAACCTCGACCCCAGAGATGGAAGGGTCCACCTCGATGTCCCCAGGCTCTGCTTCCTCCTCGGAAGGCATGTTGGTGGGTCAGAGTCTTGAAGTACTCCCCACCGACCCACAACGTCCCGAGTCGAGGTCAGCCAGCGCCTGTCCCACCTGCCTCGTTGACCGTGCACTGCCCCTCTGAGACGCGGATGGTGGACCAGGAGCTCTCGGCAGTCTGGAAGTCCTTCTCCATGGCCTCTCCAAACTCCTCCCATGCGCCGGTTTTTCAGCAACCGCAGAACCCGCATTCGCACGCTGTCGGTGCCTATCAGCTGCCTCGGTACTGGTCAAAAGGCCCGGTGAGACTCCTTCTTCAGCAGTGGCATCCTCACCGCTGGTGTCCTGTAGCAGAGTTCGAGGTGCCCGCGACAACACCGACCACCTCCGACCACGCTCCGGTCAACCGCCTTGACAATGGAGTGCGGAACAAGTCCATTCAGACTCAATATCCCCACCTCCCCTGGGGCGTGGTTAAAGCTTTGACCAGGTGAGGTTGAAGCCCATCCTGACAGGGGATGCCAGGCGTTGCAGACCCTCCACCCGATCTGTTGGGCTACCAGGTCACGGCCGGCGGCCCCTCCCCACCCAACGAAGCCAACTCACACCCAATTGATGGTCCGGTTGACAGCTCTGCCCCTCTCTTTACCCGAGTGTCCAGGACATGGGGCCGCAAGTCCGATGACACGACCACAAAGTCGATCGAACTGCGGCCTAGGGTGTCCTGGTGCCAGGTGCACATGTAAAGACATCCCTTATGCCTGAACATGGTGTTGGGTATGGACCCGTCGTGGCGGGCACAAGTCCCAACTCAACGGCGCTCTGGTTCAGATCGGGAGAGGCCATTCCTCCCAATTCACGCCCTTCCAGGTGGCTGCTGTCATTGCCCACGTGGGCATTGATCCCCCAACGAGCGATGAGTCACCAGGAGGGGCGTCTCTGGCGCTCCCTCAGAGACCCCAGAAAGAATTGGGTAGTCCCGGAATGCTGTTGGTAGCATAGCGCGAACAACACCAAGGACCCGTCTGACCGAAAGTGGAAGACGCCACCACTCTCATCTACGGTAAACCCCAATGTACTGGCGCCAGGCAGTGGAATAACTCATTAATAGCCCACTGCCTCGGCGCCTCTCACGATGTAACTCCAGAGTAGAAAGAGTCCAGCCCCCTCTCAAGAACTGGTTCCCAGGAGTCAAGCACAATGTGTCGAGGGTGAGTCCAACTATATCTAGCTGGAACTGCTCCAACCTCGCGCACTAAAGCAAACTCCTCCCACCAGAAATTGACGTTCACGTCCTAGAGCCAACTTTCTGCGCGAGATCGGACACGCCAAGGCCCCGTTTTGACCACCGCCCAGCTCACAATCACCCGGCCTCTTTGGCCCCTCCACAGGTGGTGAGCCCATGGGAAGAGGACCCGTTACCTCTTGAACTAAGCCGGCGGAGCCCCATGGGTGAAGGCCCGACCACCAGGCTGCCAGCGGAACCCCACCTCAAAATATAATATAACATATATATATACGCCGCGCGCCTCGGCGTTTTCCAAACTGGATCCACGGCTCGAATCAGGGGCGATTATCAGAGGTCACACGAGTCGCGAGGCAACCTCACGACTGTGCCGTCTCGGCTCAGTGTAAGTTTCCTTACACAATCACCTGCCTTTTGACATTTCAAATTCTCCTTCTCAATGAACATCAGGCGAAACAAGTATGGCCTAACAATAATAAAAAAAAAAATTACAAATATATTATTCTACTTCTATTACCACAATAATAAATAGCATTGTTTTAGACACAATAATATTAATAAAGATGACTATATTAACGTATGCTATATTTTTACTGAAATTAAAGAATCAATGTGTCAGATCCATGGTCAATAATAATAATGATAATATTTAATAAAGCCCTTATTTATTTAGCCCTATTGCATTTTTCTGATTAATGTTCGATTTAAAAAAGAATATAATAATATGTAGTGATAATGCTATGTAATAATATTAATAAGTAATAATAACTAGAATTATTATAGATAATACATAAAGTAAATACATAAAGCTTTTAATTTGTTTCAGTTGTGAAAATTGTGATTTAAATCATTTAAATTTTTGCCAAATAGTGTTCTCGATCATTTCCATTATTCTGATTCGTGGTAAACAATATTAGTAGAATATTTTTAACTGGCAGCTGATTAATATTGACAGCTTCACGATCCTCCTGTTGTAATTTCAGAAATGATCTCTAATGTCTCTCTCCCTCCCTCCCTCCCCCCATCAGTGTGTGCTGAGATGCTGTGGGTGGACTGTAAGGTGCTGGACGCGATGCGGGGCAGGCGGAGGTCTCGGGGAGCTGCCCGGAAGATCTCCTGCTCTTTATGGTTCGTTCTGCTGTTTGGAGCCGGAGGGCTGGTGCTCTTCATCCACCTGCAGGATCTTTCCGACATGGTGCAGCAGCAGGGTCCAGGTCAGTGTCCCAGTTACTATCAGAGATGGAAGGTGCTGTAGAAATGGGGGACTTTGCTCCCTGAGCTCTAACACACACACACACACACACACACACACACACACGGAAAGAAAGTGCAGCAAACACAGCTGCCGCCATCGTACACCGGAGGATCCGGCTGTGTGTTACACCTTATCTCTCAGCTTCATTTAGCACTTGGCCTTGGCAATCACACATGCGCACACACACACGCACACCTGCACTGCTGTTTTAAGTTTAGTTTCGGTCTGGACAGCATGCAAATGGACCAGGCAGGTGAACAGAACTTTATTCTGGGTGATACTCAGCGCCTGGTGTCCATGTTCCGGGTCGGTTTCTGACACAAGGAGAGCTTCCTGTCCTGAACAGGCCCGGCGCCTCACCTACAAACAGGCGGCAGGCTCAACCAAGCGTTTCTTCCTGAAGTCTCTGCACCTGTGCAGTCGTCGGGGGCAGTTTTTCGAGCAGTGCCGGGCGTCGTCCTGTGCAGTGCTGCACACTGGTGTTTGGGTTTGGCATGACTTGGTAACCGCTGTGTCCTGAGATGGACTGATCTGTCCACAGGGTCTCCTTCCTTTTCACTGTGACAATCGGGAATGAATGAATGGATGGATGGATGGATGTGGGCCCAGATCCATCTTAAATTTGTCCAAATATGTCTTAGTTACAGTTAGACCAATGCTGGCCCAGCCAGTCTCCTCGCACCGAGAAGGTTCTGGGTTCACCTCAGCCAGCTGATTCATATTTGTGTGACTTCAGCTCTATTTTATGGTTTAGAATTAGGGAGAAACCAAAAATGGGCAGCTCACCCCACATTTGCAGCGGGATCTTTTATTGGACCCAGAATGATCAAGACAGAAGAAGCCCGGGACAGCAGAGTACAGGAGCCGTCCTGCTCAGAGGGACAGATGCGTGTGCTCCAGCTGGTTCAGAGGCTGGACGGAACCATTTGAAAGCAGTAGGATCTAGGTGGATCTGCTTCTGAACACTGGACCACCAGTGGAGTGTAGCTTTACCACACACACACACACACACACACACACTCTTGGGTTGATTACTTGTCCTGCTGTAAAAGGGAGCTGAGTTACATTTGGTCTTACTCTGGATCATTTCTGCTCACGGAGGGAATCCTCTCCTCATCTCCATGGGAACGCCTCTCCTCCAGGAGCCCATCTGAACTGCTGACCTAAATCGCTCTCTCTCTTTCTCTCTTCTCTTCCATCGCTATTTCTCTCTCACTTTTCTCTTCTCCTCCCTCTCCCCTTCCCCTCATTCTTCTCTCTCTGACTCTCCATTCTCTCCTTCATGGTAGTTCCTACTCTCTTTCTCCAGGAGCTTTGTCTCTCTCATCCTCTCCCCTTCTCTTAATCTTTCTCTATATATTTCTCTCCCTCTTTCATACTCTCTTTATATCCATCTCTGTCTTCTTCATCCTCTCCCTCTTTATCCTCTTACTTTACCTCTCTCGCTCCTCTCTCTCCCCCTCTCTCATCTCTTCTGTTGTTTGCTGTTTAAGGAATTGGCACAGAATGAGTTAAGTCTCTTTCTCTGTGTTTAAACGCTAGAAAGTCTGACCCCTGAGCAGCAGCTAGACTAACCAACTCCTGTCAACTTAGTTCAGCAATCAGCAGCCAGGCACACACACACCACACACACACACACACACACACACACTCTTTCCCTCCAAAGTCTCCAATGCTGGGAGCTTTCCTTAAACCCGACCTCTAAACAGCACTGAGTTTAAATTCAGTGTTAAAGAAAAAAATGAAGAGAAGAAAAGAAGCCGTTAAAGGCAGGAGGAACCCAAACCATGATCTGATGCAACGCTGCTCCATCACCGTTGTTACAAAAAGCAACTCCTTATATGGAAGAGGACACACAGATCTTTATCAGGCGCTCCTCCACGGTGCAGAATTAACATTCATAGAGTTAGAAATGTAACCTTTACATCACACACACCCGTAACCTTTACAAAATTACCTGCATGGAAACGGAAAAGTGTTACCGTTTTAAATATGCTGTAAAAGATTTCGAAATACTGAGTTATATGTTCTGATTAACTGTCTCATCTCTCTCTCACACACACACACACACACACACCTCATTAGATATTATATACCCCTGTAAATTCCAAAATTTACTAAGACATTCCTTATAATAAACTGTGGTATTGATCTCTTATATAATGCAAAATAAATGATTTATGCCATAAATAATCTGAGATATATAATCTGAGATGAGTGTTAGCCATATGTAAGAGAACTCACCATCTTCTGGCCATTTTGTCAGAATGTAAATCACAAGGACAGTCTTGGAGGCTCATGAAACCGACCCACTCCTGACCGGGTCACACCGCTCTCGACTTACTCTGTCATTTCGAGCAAGACTAATCCCTCTCCTGTTTCCTCTCTCGCTCTCTTTTCTCATTTTCACTCCTTTCTTGCTCCCTGTGACTTTATCTCCTTCTCTCTAAATGCAGTTATCTCTTTCCATGCTTCTCATTTCTTCCTGTCCTTATCTACACTTTGTCTGCTCTGTTTCTCCACTCACTCTTCCCCCTCCCCACACCCCACCTCAGCACATAATCCCACAACCCCGGCTCTGTTTATTTCTGATCTCCGCAGAAAAATGCTGTAAAACAAAAAATCACTAATTACGTCCCTGCCGTGCAGGGAAAAGCCTGAGGAGAGACTGTAATGATGCGGGAGAGCCCAGCCTGGAGAACGTCCTTCAGTGAGAACGGCTCAAAAAACACGACACTGATATTATCAGCGTCACTGGCCCCCAGCCTCACTTTACTGCCAAAACCTCAGCCTCTGCTCTGAGCAAACGGGGTTCCACATGGGAACTGCGTGGGGTTCTCTGACTTTTAACAGATATAAAGTATCCTATAGTACAAAATAAAGGTTCTCTGACTCTTATGCTCTGAGCAAAAAGGGGTTCTGTATTGCACACACTTTATGCTCCAGAGTTCTCCAACTTTGGCGATATTAATCAGTAGGGTTCTATAACCTGAGAAAAGGTTCTACGACTCTTAGGAGTTCAGTGTAGTAACTAAAAATGTCCCTGGACTTGTAGTTTATCTAGAACCTTGTATCTTTAGACACTTTGATGACTTTTACACAGTACTGTAAATCCACACAGAACACTGAATGCCTGGATCGGTTCCGTGGGAGGGTTTAGGAACTAATCCTAAAGTTTTCAGCTGAAATCAGTGTGTAGACACCTGCACTTCAAGCGTTTCCTCCAGGTTCTAGGTTCTGGTTCCGTTCTTTGCTGCAAAAACACCTTTTTTATGATCTTGAAAGACCTTACGCTAGATTTAAGCACGAGAGCCGTGATTTGGACACGGTGCTTTTCTACAGCAGTGAACACCTGTGTCAGAAATAGGAGCACCTAAAAGAACCTGGATCTCCTCATTAGAAGGGCAGCCATGTGGGCGTTTAATATAGCGGCTCATGAAGGTGGAACATCCACTACCGGCCACGCTATCGCTCGCCAGGCTGGAGTGCTGAATTTGATCGCTGCTGCACAGATGTTCGATAATCCCTTAATCCTGCTCCTTTTCCACAGCCTAGTTTGAGCCGTCTCTTAGTAACAATTAAGCTGGGCCCGTGACCCCCGGAGGCAGCAGCTGCATGCATCAGGGGATCGGTCGGGAAAGAAAGGAAAGCCATCTCCTGGTTCCTCGATTTCTTTCAGAGGTGTCTTGTAATGGGACACTTGGGCCTTTCATTCCTGCTGGATTGTGTGGAAATCCGACGTCGCTTGTGCCAGCTTCCCCTAAACACCATTGTTGTTTTGGTGCCACAGGGGGCGCTGTGAGCATTTACACGTGCAGCAGGAGAGCAGCTTCGCACAGCCAGCACCGGAGCAGTGATGGGGACAGTACCTTGCTCAGGGGTAACTCTGGACAATCTGTTCATCTGTAGCAGTAGTGCAGTCATTTTCTGGGTCGTTACTGTATGCATGGTGCCGTGTGAGTCTTTGGGGATGCCCAGAGTCCAAAATCAGGCCGGTGGGTGCCCTACCGTGCTGGGACAGAGTCCCGGATGGATGGACTACATAAAAATCCCTAACTATAATATGTAACATTCTCAAAAAAAACTTCCACCTACTCTTTTTTCCTCCTCATTTCCTGAATTTTCCCAAGTTCCATCAACTTCTCTCTTTCTCTCCTTTTCTCCTTCCCTCTTATTTCTCTCTCTCTCTTCTCTTATTTCTCATTTTACCCGACGACTGTGTAAACTTATGTCCAAATAACGTCCAATTTTTCACTCGAATTAAACATCCGGTGTGCCTTCAAGACACTTGTAAATCTCCTCCGCCCTGGTTGGCTGACCTGCAAACATTCGGGGCTGAAACACTCTTTATAACTTGGGTGGGCGGGGCTTAAAATCTCTTTGGACAGACAGGAAGCGAACAGCATGGAGCTTGCAGCTCTTCAAACAAAAGTTAGGATTTTGTATTTTTGGCTGCTTTAAAACTTCGTTGATGCACACGGGTTTGGATCTCGCAGCTATTTTCATGTAAACTACTTGTCTTTGTCTCTGCTGACTCATTGCTTTCACTTTTACTGTGAATAACAAACATCCAGTCTGAAGTGCGTTTTCCGGGATAACAGGCTGTTGCCCTCTCTGAGCGCCAGTGCTTATTAAAAATGCACTAATAAGCTGGGTCAGAGGCGATGTTGGTTTCACTGAAGCTCCTGAGTCTGAGGCAGAGTGCAGCCTCAAGTCACATATTAGCAGAGAGAATCCGTCTCTCTCCCTCATAATGAAAATAGATGGATTGTCTTTTAATGTTGTCCAGAACATCACTGCGCAGTCAAATAAACCAGCAGTGTGAATGTTTTTACAAATCTGGATTGTGAGACATGTGGGGCAGGAAGCGAGCATTTTTGAAGGATGCAGTTAAGTTGTTCCTCTGAGTTTTGAAAACCTCAAACGCCAATATAATAGTGAATGTGATTAATCGACATTTTGAGAGAATAAAGTGTCAGTTTTTTCATGCTTGGTAGGAGTGAGCTTCCACACATCTTGAACTCAAATCCTGAAATTCAGTCTTGAGTCCCTTCAGCCATGAATCCCTCAGCTCTTCATAGTTTGCTTCTAAAGAGCCAGAGTTTAATGTATCATTAGAGACAGTTCTCAGATCCTTACAGAAGTTGGTGTTGTTGTCTCTCATGTCCAGTCCAGTCTCTGCCTGACAGTTCTGAACAAAGCAGTGAGGATCTGAGCGGCATCCAAGAGAGCTTGGGAACAGCATCCCCTTCAGAAGCCTGGAAGACCTGACCTAAACGACCAAGCTGGTCTAAGAGAGTTGAGGCTGTGCTGAAGAATAATGGTGGTCTTGCCAAAATGCTGACTTTAAAGCAGGTTAGAATTAAACTCTCTTTGTGTGTAGACTCGACGTATGTTTGCACAGAAATCACAATTCAAGGTTCAAGACTTCTGCACAGTGTTGCATGAATGAATTTCTCATTTTTAACCCTTAGAGGTTCTGAGTTGCCAATGTTCTGTGCTTCGTTGCCCCAGTGTGATGGAAATTGTACAAAGAATTACATTTACCTTCATTCTGAACAGTCTGGGGTCACTTTGAACTGTTTGTCAATGAAAGCATCTGCTTGACTTTAGTCAAGATTGTGCTCGCATCAACAAACATCTGTATTAAGAAACGTATCCTGTTACGAACTCAAATATATGGAAGATTAGAATCTCACAAATAACCTCTAGTAGTTAAGGACTAGGGCGTGAGTTTGAATCCCAAGCCAGTCGATTGCCCGGAGGTACCTTTGAGCAAGGTACTGTGCCAATCACTGCTTCCCGGGCACTTTAAATAGCTGCCCCCTGCTGCACGGTGTGTATGGGTGAAAAGCAGAAGATGCATTTCCTTCACTGTGGGCTGTGCCATATTTCACAATGACAAATAGTCACTTTCACTTCAAATTCTCCACTGGACGGGTCAGTTTGCTCAGAGCTGAGCTCACCAAATGGGTCCTGCTGGGAGGCGCTTTCTGAAATTTTGCCGAAGGCTCTGATGTCACTCACGGCCCAGTGGCCCTCAGCACATTCAATCTACCTCTTCAGCACATCCAATCTCCCCCTCACTGCGCTAAAGCACACCGCTCCCTGGGCCTAAAGGGGAGATGGGGGTTGGGGGCGGCACTGCCACATAACCCTTTTCATTTCGGGATGGGTAATTGTCCCGGGAGTTGCAGGTGGAAATGTGTAATGAAGTATGAACACAAGCAGCCTGACTCAAATAAAACCTCTGAGTCATCAGAGCCATGAGAACACATCGTCCTGCACTGTGTATTTGGGTCTTCCAGGACAGGAAGGGATATTTCGTCTTTGTTTGTCCAGATCTTTACTAATAGCTAGTTGTGTAAGATGACCCCATTTTCTAGAGACAGTCCTTGTTTTATGGGGGCTTGGAGCTGTTAATGGATGTGTCCACGTTGCTAAATTTGATTTTTAAACAGACCAGGATGAATAAACGTGCAGAAGGTCTTGCGTTTTGCTTCTTTTGGCCAACAGAGGGCGCCGCTCGCTATAGCGGCTTCATATCGACTTCCTACTCGTCGACTGCTCACTGGCCCAGTTTTAGAACAGCCCCGCGTAAAACTGGAGCAAAAAGTAGCAAGCGACTTAAAAACATCATCCCAATGTCTTTACAAGCTGGGAGTGAAGTGAAAGTGAAGCGAAAGTGACTACTTCTCATGATGAAAAGTGAACCGCAACGAGATTCTTTCTTGCGTTTAACCTACACACACCGTGCAGGAGGGAATCGGCATTTGTTACCTCGGGTGCTCAACTGGTCTGGGACTCGAACCTAGGACCTTTGTTCCTGAGGCCTAGTCCCTAAGCTCCAGGCTGCCCCAGTAAACCCAGAGCTAGGAATCATACTGATCTGGAGGCATGCGGTTTACCTGGTTGGGTCAAGATGCATCTTCTGCTTTTCACCCACACCAGCCATATCCAGCACCCGGGGAGCAGTGATGTGGACGGTACCTTGCTCAAGGGTAACTCAGGGCAACCTACTGGTCTGGGATTTGAAACCATGACCTTCTGATCCTGGAGCCTAGTTCCTAAAGCCCAGGCCACCGCTGCCTAGTATTCTGGAAAATGTCTCCTGACAGCAAGTGGCACAGTTAGAGGGAGTGTTCAGCCCATTTCTAACCCCAACAAGCTCGTTTTCATGATCATTTTTATCATCATTTTTATTTTTCTCATTATCCTTTATTATTCATTGTTGGGGACAGAGCAACTTCCTGGCACGGAGGGATGTCTAACACATCCCATGAAGCCAGATCCATCATATGTGGTGGAATTGGTCATTTTTTCACTGAATTGTCCTTTTCAGTGGGTCAGACATGAGGTCTCTGGGTCGCTACCCGGCTGAAAGGCCAGCAGATATGCCTCCTTGTCCCAATTGCTTGAATTTGGACATTCCACATCATTCGTTTTTACCTTCTATTTGCAGAGCCGGCAGCACAAAGAGCAGATTTATTCCTCCCAGCATGTTTTATTGGCAGCTGCCAGAATGTGGAGGGATTGTGAAATCCCTGACCCCACCTTTAACTCTGTATTTACAGCGCACGCCGCCTCCAGACGGACAGAAAACCTCTCAGAATTACCTTCAGACTCGATTTCACCCCTTCGGTTTCAGAGAAGCCCAGTTCAATAAATCTCAGGCGAAGTGCGAGGCCAGAGACCTGTCCAGGAGACGGGATCACAGGGGACAATCAAGCCCATGCAGACGGTCCCGTGTGAAGGGGTTTGGGAGATGATGAATAAAATAAAAAAAACATCAAATAAAATTAACAGCCTTAACCTAACATGGCAACCTCAATCCATTAATCAATCCATTAATCAATGAACAAATAAATAAGCAAACAGCAGAGATCATAGGCAGACAATCCGTTGCCATAAAAAATGAATAATTAAAACCCATTAAAGTGTCATCAGTAAGAGTCGGCAAACTTAAAATAGATCAATAGATGAATATTTAATATTGACGCAAATTAAATAAACAATAGAAGCACTGACCTGATCACAGCCAGTGGAAAACATGACTTCAAAGTCATAAAAAAAGAGAATGAAATGTAAAAATAAAAAAGGAAAAAAGACAGACAGCTGAGAAAAAATAAAATGGATACATTTCAAAGGGAAAATAAAAATAGGACATTATATATGTATATGTATATATATATATATATATGTATATGTCCTATTTTTATTTTCCCTTTGAAATGTATCCGTTTTATACATATAATAAAAAAAACATTTAAAAAATGATCAAAGCAGGAGCAGCGGGTGGCGGGACAGTGATTGGTAGCGCTGACGGTGGTGGACATCAGATCGTCCCGCTGGACCAGATCCTCCAAACCACTGAGACTGACCTTCTCTCAGAGAGACCCACCACTGAGGAGCACGTCTCCCAGAGAGAGAGAGAGAGAGAGAGAGAAATATAAATGGAGAGATAAGGAAGAGGGAGAAAAAGAGCAAGAGTGACAAAAAAGAGACAAAAAAGGAGAAAAGGGACAGAGAGAGTACAAGAGGGGGAGCGACAGAGAGAAGCAAGCATGAAGAAAGAGAGAAGGTGAGAGGGAGAAAGAGGAGGGAAAGAGAAGATGACTGAGAATGAAAGAGGAGGAAAGGGAGAGAGAAAGTAAAGGAGCTTGATGGAAAAGTAGAGGATGAGCGAGAGGAAAGAGAACGGAAGAGATGGCTGGAAAGAGAGAGACAGAAGGGGAAAGGAAAGAAGGGAAGGAAAAGATGATGGAGGAGAGAGCGAAAGGGAGAACGTTAGGGAAAGAGAAAGAAAGGGCGAGAGGGGACAGGGAAAGTAAAGGATCTTGATGGAAAAGGGGAGAGAGGGAGAGATAAAGGGAGAGAGGGAGGGTGTGCGGCGCTCTTATATAAGCCGTCTCTTCTCTCATCTATGAGACGAGGCGTCGTGGCTGCAGAAGAGAAAGTGGCGGAGACGAAGAGAAAAGCAGAAACAGCAGCAAACTGTGGAGGAAAAAAACGACAGGCCGGTTCCATTTTGTCAGCACAGCAGGGAGGAGAGATAGAAAAGTCACTCCTGCACTCCTTCACACTCCTTCAGAAGCAGAGGAGAATCATTGGAGGCTTTAATTATAAGGAGGCACATTTGTTTAATTAAAGCTGCATCCACAAAAAGAACCCGCCCCGTCCCGAAGTGCACCCCGTCCTGAATGAAGGTCCAGGAAACGAGCTGCAGTCAGCAGGTGGAGGGATGGAGGCTTCGTTTTGCTTCACTTAGACCATTTAAAAGCTTCGTTTTTCCTTCGCGCAGGGTCTAATTACTGTCGTAGATTTGTGGGTCGGTGCCGTTCGGCGCCGCTGTTCTGAGGGAGAAACGCCGAGCCGCCCTGAAATCCCACTAAAATAATCAAATAATAGCAGATAAAGAGTCTACAGCCAGTGGGGCCTACCAGGAAACGTGTGGAGAAATCATTTCTCCATTTTTGCCTTCCACGCCCTGGCCGCTTTATTGGAAACGGCAGCCTTCTGCTTCTCCCGACTGGCCATTATAATGGAAACACCCATCATGGCCTTCTTACTGGCCAATTTAATGGAAACCAACATCATGGGCTTCCCTTCACTGGCCACTTAATTAGAAACAGTGACCTTTTGGCTTCTCCTGAGTGGCCACTTTATTAGAAATGCTCACCAAGGGCCACTTAATTGGCATCACCGACCATGGGCCGCTGGCTGGCCACTTTATTGGAAACACCAATCACAGGCTGCTTTCTGGCCACTTTATCAGATACACCCATCACTGCCTACTCACTGGCCTCTTTATTGGAAACACCCACATCTCTGAGGTGTGTGTCTATTGGTTGTGTGGGTCAGGCTGTCTTAGAGGTGTGTGTGTGTGGGTCAGGCTTTCTCAGAGGGGTGTGTGTGTGTGTGTGTGGGGGGGGGGTGTGTGTGTTGTCCCTGAGGGGTGTGTGTGTGTGGGTCAGGCTGCCTCAGAGGGGTGTGGGTGTGTGTGTGTGTGGGTCAGGCTACCTCAGAGGGGTGTGTGTGTGTGGGTCAGGCTGCCTCAGAGGTGTGTGTGTGTGTGTGGGTCAGGCTGTCTCAGAGGTGTGTGTGGTTCAGGCTGCCTCAGGTGTGTGTGTGTGTGGGTCAGGCTGCTTCAGAGGTGTGTGTGTGTGTGTGGGTCAGGCTGCCTCAGAGGTGTGTGTGTGTCTGGGTCAGTCTGCCTCAGAGGTGTGTGTGTGTGTGTGTGTGTGTGGGTCAGGCTGCCTCAGAGGTGTGTGTGTGTGGGTCAGGCTGTCTCAGAGGTGTGTGTGTGTGTGTGTGTGGGTCAGTCTGCCTCAGAGGGGTGTGTGTGTGTGTGTGTGTGTGTGTGTGGGTCAGGCTGCCTCAGAGGGGTGTGTGTGTGTGTGGGTCAGGCTGCCTCAGAGGTGTGTGTGTGTGGGTCAGTCTGCCTCAGAGGTGTGTGTGTGTGTGTGTGGGTCAGGCTGCTTCAGAGGTGTGTGTGTGTGTGTGGGTCAGGCTGCCTCAGAGGTGTGTGAGTGTGTGTGTGTGTGTGTGTGGGGGGGGGGGGGGTCAGGCCTGTTTCTAAAAGAACAAAAGATGGAGGCCTCCTGCCACAGTAAGCGATAACAAGCTGTCAGCCACTGCAGTGTAATCTGCTGACAGGAGGAAGAGCACCGAGCGGCACTGGAGTGGCTGACTGATGCTTATCTACTGATGAGTCGTGATGGAGAAAGAGAGAAGGGTGGAGGAGAGAGAGAGAGAGAGAGAGAGAGAGAGAGAGAGAAATGTGAGATGTGACACTTTCGGGTTGCCAAATTCAGATGCAGGTCCCAGAATCTGGGGATTTAGAAGAAGGGATGTTAAAGAGAGAAGGCACAGAGCAAAGAAGTGACTGGGAGAGGGAGATGGCAAGAGCAGAGAGAGCGAGGGAGGGCAACAAGGAGGAATAAAAAGAGGGCTGATGAATTAGGGGAGAGATGTGGAGAGAGTGTGTAATAGGCCATTACTGGAGACAATGCTGGAGAAAACGAGAGAGGAACGACACTGTGGGGGGGCCACACACTCTCTTCCATCATGCAGGGTTTGTGAGAGAGAGAGAGAGAGAGAGAGAGAGACAGACAGACAGACAGACAGACAGAGAGAGACAGCGACCAACCACTGGGGCCTGGAAGCTAAAAGAAAATTCCAAAATATGCCTGGAAAGTATCCATATTTACACTATTATTCCACTGAAGGCACATTTTTTTAAGGTGGACTGACTCCATACACCTCATCCCACTCTTCTATTTCACTGTTCTACTAACCATTCTCCACCTGAGGATTATTTTTTAAGGTGGACTGACTCCATACTCCTCATCCCACTCTTCTATTTCACTGTTCTACTAACCATGTTCATACTAACCCAAGGGGCAGCGGTGGCCTAGCGGTTAGGGCGTTAGCTGCATGATCGGAGGATCTGGGGTTCAAACCCCTTCCCAATAGGTTGCCCTGAGGTACCCTTGAGCAAGGTACCGTCCCCGTCACTGCTCCCCGGGCGCTTTCAATAGCTGCCCACTGCTGCACGGGTTTGAGTGTGCATGGGTAAAATGCAGAGGTCCAATTTCGTTGTGGTTCATGTGTGCTGTGCCGTGACCTCGCAATGACAAGGGTAGTCACTTACACTTTTTCACTTTCACTTTCATTCTCCACCTGAGGAGTATTTTTTAAGGTGGACTGACTCCATACTCCTCATCCCACTCTTCTATTTCACTGTTCTACTAACATTCTCCACCTGAGGAGTATTTTTTAAGGTGGACTGACTCCATACTCCTCATCCCACTCTTCTATTTCACTGTTGTACGAACATTAGCCCCTAAAAGAGTCCAGATCTGCCCCTTTCTTCTGGAAAAACATATTTAAGGTGCAACGCTGGACCTGAAGACCACGCACCAGGGATCCATATGTTGTTTCCACCTTAACCTAAAACTGTATTTTTCCTGACAGTGTGAAGTACTGTGCAAGTCCTGAGCACCTCATTTCTTTACATTTGGACGAGGAATCACTTTGTGTGCAAAAATACCATCATACGCCCGTCAATCTGTCAGGCTTTCTCATACCGAGGAGATCAAATGAGCGAAACGTCCAAATATGTTTCAGTGCTCCAGGCTGCAGAGTGTCTAAAGATACAATGTTCTAGATAAAGAGGTTCTACTCAGCGTTCAGCATCAGCAGTAAACCTGATCATCTGGAATCATCTGCACCTGTTTCTTCACTGCTTCGTGTCTTAAGTTAGATGCTTTGTTCTGCTTGAAGGTTCAGACGGAGATCACTGTGTTGCAGGAGGTGAAAGAGGAGAGGATGTCCTCAGTTCAGATGGGGTCACGACCTCAACAAGAGGGTCTATTCAGACCTATTTTCTACCTTCAAATATACCCTCCAAGCCCTGCTCTGGTTATCGTTGTTTTTGTGGGGGATGCTGTTGCCATGGCTACATGCCGCAGTCCATTGCTAAGAGGCATGGACCAGTAAAAACTCTTTATAGGAATAGAATAAATAAATATATATAAGCTGCATAATACAAGGTCTTGTTGATTGAATTGATGCAGAAAGCTCATCTTCTCTGACTTAAGGTGGAATCTGAAGTGTGTTATCGTTACAACGTATAAAGTGAAAGTGACTACTCTTTTCATTGTGAAAGGCAGCACCACACAACAACGAAATTCAACCTCCGCGTTTCACCCACACACACGTCCAGCAGGGGGCAGCTATTGAAAGTTCTCGGGGAGCAGTGACGGGGACGGTACCTTGCTCAAAGGCAGAAAGAAAGTTAATCTCTGATTTAAGGTGGAATCTGAAGTGTGTTAATCTCTATAGGCTGTAAAGTTATGGACACATGCGGTTGTCACTCGGGTTCTGTAGTTAAAACACGGTACCTTGCTCATGGGTACCTCAATGCAACCCACTGGTTTGGGATTTGAAACCACGACCTTCCGATCCTGAGCCTTGACCTTGAACACGAGACCACCGCTGCCTCAAGCAAAGCGGCCTGATCTCCTCGTGAACCCTGGACTCTCAGATTCAGGGTCTTTAGAGATGTCCAGACGCTCAGGTTGGAGCTGAGATTGGATGTTTGGAGAAGATGGTCAGTTGTAGAGCATTAAGCAGCTTTCTTGGTCAGTGGTTGATGCCAACATATCCATCACAGACATAGTTCTTGATTGAAATCCTCTGGAGAATAAGTTTGATTAATATCCTAAAGGCCTTCATCTACTCTCACATGCTTTTTTAAAAAGACTGTCGGAGCACCACGCTTAAGGTCCCTGGTTCCCTTTAAAAGCTTCAGAAAAATGTTCAGACCGAGCAAGGACAGCCCATCATGCTAATAGGTTCACCTTAGCTCTACTTGATTGTTTTGGGCCAGCGTATTTGAAATGTGTGGTGTGTACTATGAGTGTGTATCTGTGTGTGTGTGTGTGTGTGTGTGTGTGCGTGTTTAGCTCTCTAATAGGCTGAGGAATTAAATTTTCAAGCCGAAAAAAAAAAATAAAAGGAACCTGGGCAGCAGCGACGGAGAAAATGAATTAGTCACCCAAAAGGCGACGTCCAGGGCCGCCGACTGTTTATTTTATTTCAGCCTGGAGCCGAGGGTTTTCCCCACGGACCCGAGGATATCGATCCATAAGTAGCAGTCATGCGCTATGAAATTGATACGTTCGCAGGGTTTAGCTCCTCTTGGATTTTATGGCCGGTCCTGGCTGTGATGGAGTGGACAGGCACAGCGTTTAGGATTCAGAGCGGCGGCCCGGGTCGCACACGGGGATGAGCTAAAGGAAAGAAATGACACCGCCACTGAACGCCCACTAAAACTTTAGGTGGTTGACGGAAAGAAAAATAATCCATCATTCCTAAACATGTCATTTTTCAGAGATGGGACCGCTGGGCTTTTTGTCTCGTGAAGCTCTTCTTCCTCTTCTTCTGGGTATTCGCTCAATATCCTTTCATCTGTCCAATAAAATGCCCTTTTCCTCTTTGTTGGGGACATTATTTTTATGAGCATGCTAGACCACATTCTCCAGTAAGAGCTGCTCTGTGTAGAGAATTAACGGCGACTTGCATGGTTCTTTCGCGGTCTCGGTTCTATACCAGCTACAGTTTTCCTCCTCAGCCATCTTGGATCCACCACTGTGAAAGTGAAAGTGACTATTCTTGTGAAACAGCCCAACACACAGTGAGACACAACGAAATTCAACCTCTGCATTTTACCCACAAACACACTGTGCAGCAGGGGGCAGCTATTGAAAGCACCCGGGGAGTAGTGACTGGGACGGTACCTTGCTCAAGGATACCTCAGGGCAACCTACTGGTCTGGGATTCAAAACCATGACCAATGGGAACTATCGGAGGCAGCCGTAGCCAAGGTACTAGTCCACATAATCAGAAGCTTGTGGGTTTGCGTCCCAGACCTCTAGATTGCCCTGAGGTGCTCTTGAGCAAGGTACCGTCCCCATTCCTGCTCCCCAGGTGCTGAATTCGGCTGCCCGTGCTACACGCAGTGTAAAAGACGAGGAAGCATTTCTTTGTGCATCACTGTGTGCTGTGCTGTGTTCACGATTGCAAATAGTCACTTTCGCTTTCCCTTATATATCCCCGACCCAGATTGTGTCTGGACTGGGGGACCTTCTGGTGGAGATTGTACGTTAAAAATGGATTTTGTTTCATGGCCTAACTTGTGCAAAAGCCTCCAGAAGCAAGCTTTCATCTTCTTACTCTTTCAGGGCGAGCAGCAGCCGCGGACTCCTGGCAGCGCCGCTCCCTGTAGGTTGTTGTGAACATGAGCCTGACAGGAGCGACTGCAGAACGTCCATCATTCCTCCACCTGTCATTACAAAGGACGCGAAGAACGCACTCGATAATCACAGCGTAGCATCTTCAACCACATCGTTATTGAGTTAGACAACGATACCAGAAGGAGAGAGAGATGCTGAGAGGGAGAGAGAGAAGTGGTTTTATTGAATAGATCACCCTTTTCTAAAAGGAAGAGCGACCTCCTGTCCATCGTGCAGAAAGGATGCATATTGTGGCACTTTGATTGCAAATTTCTTGCTGTTACTGTTGGTGTGCAGTGTTGCTATAACAACAGAAGGGGACAGCAGTTCAGTATATTTGGGGCAAAAAAATGGACAAAAGAATGTCATATGTCTAAACGCACCAGCATCAGTGTGTCCCGCAAATGTAATCAAGTACAAAAGCTTGGCCACTGCACGTAAGTAGACTGATTATTTAACTGATTATTACATTTTTCTTTATTCCCTACATTTTTGCCCAAACATCAGTGCTTTCTACTCCTTAAAGTTCCAGAACGGGCTCGTTTAGTGTGAAAGGATTTGAGGGGAATTCTCCATGAATGTTATTTTTCCACATTTCACACAAAAACACACAGAAAGGACAGTCCCCTGGTGTGTCCCCTGGTGTGTCCCCTGGTGTGTCCGTCGGTGCGGATCATTCAAGATGTTGCTGTTTTACAGAGACTCCTTCAGAGTTTTGGAATATCATCATAATCATCATCATCCCTTTTGGACTACCTCATTACGAGGAACAGCAGTTCTTTGGTTATTATCAACAGTTGAAAGCAATCTGCCGCTCCCTGCCGAGCTCTTTTACCCCCGATGATGAGAATGTGATAAATCACATCACGGTATTCCCTTCTGAGCACACCATGATATCGTCAGCATTCAAAGATCGCAGGCCAGCCGTTTAAGCGGATTCCGTAACGGACAGAGACAACAGTGAGAAATGCAGGGTGTCAACCATGCAGAGGTCAGTGCAGAGACAGATGCTCAACCACTTACTAGTCAAGTCAGATCTCCAGCCTGGGTGGTTCTCTGAACGGAGAGAGGATTTGTTGCGTCCACCATTGCGAAACAAGCAGGGCGTCTTTATCAGCAACCTGCATTCAGTAGGCTCATACATGTTGGGTTGAAACGTGATATTTGTCGTCTCTTTATGAGAAAGCGGCTCCAATTTAAAAGCCATTTGCTCTGCAGACGCTGCCTTTTGTACCTTTTTTGTGATTATTTGCCGGAATGCCAGGCCAGGACGACTGCCGAGCCACTTTCTCGGCATCGTCACCTCCGCCTGGGAACGAAACTACCATCAAATCATAGCCCTACATTGGGAATGCTTAACTCAAGGAGGCCGTCATCTTAAACGATGCCAGCAAAGCAGCTGAAAAACGGTTGATTTACAGCAGACCTTGGAGGGAAACCAGCCTATTAAAAGCTGCGAAGTCAAGCACAAAAAAAAGCCCGCCGCCAGTTTTCCTCATACTCCGTGGTGTTTGCAGACTGGGCAGGCCTGCGCAATTCAATTTAAGACAGAGATTGAGAGTGAAATATTAGCAGAGGCACTTTAGAAACGTACCGCCTTCCAGTAATAGCATTTCGTCTGCCTGGGTGGCCGACCTGGAAAGGCTCGATTTGCATAAATAAATCGTCATTTTGTTGCGATGGTGTGTTGCTGTGCCGACTGACAGCTCTATCCACACTCCTGGACGCCTCGCCATCCTGGTCCTGGAGGATTTTATCATGCTTTCAGACCTTGCTTTATAATTTACAACCCATCGGAAGCTGAAATGTTTCTTATTTAAGTATCTAAATGGAGAGTTTTCCCAACCTAACATCTCCCAGAACGGCTTTAGAGCAGCACCCACAGAACAGAGGTTGGGATTCTGTTCAAGTCAGGTTTATCTTCAGCTGTTAGTGATCCTAGACCAGCAGAAAATGCTGGATATAAATAAATATGTCTAATAAATCCAGCCTGAAACAGCCCGGGTCATGTTTCTTCCTGTGGGGTGGAGGATTTGAACGGTCCGAGAGTCTACTTTTAGATGCTCGTCTTAAATAAAGTGCTTCACCTAATCCATCCATCCATTTTCTGAGCTGCTTATCCTAACCAAGGTGGCAGGGGGTGCTGGAGCCCATCCTGGAGCTTATAGGGCAAAAACCAGGCTTTACCAATACTAATCATATAAAACCAGCATCCCATAAAAACCAGCCAGCAGCACCAACCATCTGGAACAACGCAGCAACCATCCAACTGAAATACCGTAGGAAGCAGTAAGCAACTGCCTGTAATACCATAGTAACCACCTAACAACATCCCTAGCAACCACCACAACAAATGATCTTCCCATTTTATGCATTCCGACTCTATTTAGCATTTCCAATGTTTTTGGACCTCCATGTCTTTGGACCGTTGAAAGAGACCAGAGCTCCTGGATGAAAACCCATGCAGAAACTGGGAGAACATGTCCACTCCATAAAGAAAGGTCCCGGATCGTCCAGCCTGGCAATCGAACCCAGGACCTCCTTGCTGTGAGGTGACAGCGCTACCCACTACCTGCCGCATTTTCAAACACTTCCATAAAGAACTTGCGACTTAGAGTAGAGAGAAGTTCTCAAAAAGCCTCCTCCACAAACCAATTTATTTTTGAATAGACCTCAGGGTGAAGCAATGTCCTTCTTTGACATTTAAGTACATTTAAACACCGTTAAGTCAATATTGTTGCCTTGCATCCCCTTCACCCCATTGTCAACTGTGTTGATTCAGCTGATGGGGATCGGGCCGGGAGAAGTGCGGGACCCCACGGTCTCTCTCGCTATCAGTATGGAAAGAAAAGATTAGCCATGGCCGGCGCTCTTGAGGCGGAGAGGCTCTGGAGTGGGTGTTTGAGAGTAAGAGGATTGCGGAGGCTCTATAAAGGCCCAGCAGAGGCAGATTCTTGCATTAAGCCCACCACAATGGAGGGATTTGTCAGGTCCCTTCATAGGTGGGAGAGAGGCTTTCAGCCCCTCTGTTCTGCAAGAGTGTGTGGTTTGCCACCAAAATGCTCTAAAAGGAAGCCACCTTTGCCCTGCACACTTCCTCCATCTCAGACATATTAAGATGCTTATTAGGAGAATCCATTTCTCCCCTTTTGTTTACGCTCTTCTTTAAACGTGGGACTGATTCTCCTTGTCATTTTGCAGCAGAAGGCAGATCCCGCCTCCCCGTTCAATGCTGGCGCAACGAATCCGCCAAAGCCAACGGACTTAACCCTCCCCCTCCAAGCTGCCTTCATTCATCCCCTCCTCCATTCATTTCAAACCACTGTTTAAAACAAAGATGTCTATGGTTCTTCTTTCAAAGAAGAACCTCCTTTGGTTTTCTTTTCAATGGATGGTTCTGTGAAGCATTTTCCAGTCCAATCTTCTTCCACCAAAGCAGGAGTATATAGAGCATAATTCCTGCCTGGACTTGAAGCAAATGTAACTATTCCTCAACAAATAGGACAGAGTGAAGGAGAGTGAGAGAGAGGACAGGGAGAGTGGATGGTGGAGTTCAGGGTGTGTGGAGTGTGTTTCCGTGATGGAGAACTAGTAGAGACGGTGATGAAAGTGAAGCGGTGAAGTTCATGTGGATTATTTTCAGTAGATGTTTTTATTGGAGTTGAAGTTCGAGGCTTTAATAGTCTTTAATTCTATTAATATGGAGTGAGATTCAGTTCACTTTCAGCACAGACAGACGCTCCAGACATCCTTCAGAGGAGACACGTCTCACTTTTATGCTTCTTTACTTTTCCTATCTGTGCTTCTACTTTTAGTACCTCTAAACAGCAGTTGACCCCTCATTCTATCTGGAAGCAGCGCTCTCAGGAGCCTCAACACGCTCAGAGGAGACCACTAACCCACCGTGCCCTTAAACCTTTCCCCATTTTCGGAATCCATTAGATTGTAGATGGAATATTTATTGATTTTCTCTCTCCGCACTTTAATGGATGTCTCAGACCTGTAGCACTAGGGGTTACTGTTACATTAGTGTGGGTCTGATATTTTAATTCCCATCAAGAAACCTCTTACAGGCTTCTCCAAATCTGCACCTGCCAGAGAATAAAAAGGCTCTTTCAAAAGCTCTTCACGTTACAATCCCATCTAAATTCTCAGACGTATCGCCAGCCAGTCTTTTTAGCATTTGGGATAAAAAAACCAACAAAAAAACAACTATTATTGTTGAGAATCTCTGTAAGGAATTCAATCTTAAGCAGAGCTGCCAAACACGCTCACCCCTCCGTCACATCTACATGCCTACTAAATGGCAATTCTGTCGATGCGCTGTCAGTGGCGAGAGGAGTGAGCTCGCATTCATTACGATGACGCCGCGACAGTTAATCTTTGCTGCTTTTGCTCCCCGAGTCATTTGCGGGAGGGTTCTCGCTTTAGAGCCATGTCAAAGCGTTTGACCCCTTCTCACTCATGCAGACAGAAACACAACCATGGTTCATCAGAAATTCTGCTCAGGCTGCTCTTTGAGCTGAGCGCTGATGTGCCCTCATGAGCATGGATGCCCCCCTGACGCTCACTTGCTCGGAGTTGATGCGCAAATCCTTGGCAAGTTCCCCAACAATCGCTAATTAATGGCGGGAGAATCGCTTCAGATCGGGTTCCCAGATACTGTCTAAGCACACAGTCACCGCCTTGTGAGGAAAACTTGGCCCGTGGTGCGATTTAACGGGCTGAATGGCAGCCAGGGTGGCGATTATGCTCCTTTAGTTGTGGCGCTTTTGTAATTGATTTAACCTGCAGGCGGATACAAACAATCCCGACACCACATTTAACTGCTGCTTTTATTATTCATGCTCATCTTTGTGGGAAGCTGAATCACCAGGAAAACCCTCGACTGTTCCGATCTACTTTAGGGCCTGAAATGTTGCTGCAGTGGGTGTAAAAATGAATGTACCCCTCCCAAAAACAAGGCCAGTCCGTTTGCTCTGAAGGCATTTGGGTTGGATATGGTGTTTACGTCGAGATATGTTATATGGAATAGTGAAAGTGAAGTGAAAGTGATTACTTGTCATCGTGAAACACAATATCTGCTTTGCATCCGTCTATCTGCAGCAGGCTATATCTAGCGCCCGGGGAGCAGTGATGGGGATGGTGCCTTGGTCAAGGGAACCTCAGGGAAACCTGGTCTGCTATTCGAAGCCATAACCTTCTGATGCTGGGCCTAGTCCCAAACACTAGACCACCGCTATCTACAGCACCTTTTGTATCCGACCAGCCAGATTTCCATCTTTTGTTCTAAAAGACCACTGAAAGGAATCATCCTTGGTTTTTTGTCATTTCAGATATCTGGTCAGTGTGACATATTTGACGCGACATCGTTGTGATATCACCGGAAGATTATTCTAGCTCTATTTATCTGGCTAAAATATGCTGAGCTTGCAGCAGACATCTGGATGCTGCTCTTGATTATGTGGAATTTGGAAGGTTCGGTAGACCTCGTCTCGGGTCCTCAGCGTATCATTGGATCCTCTTCCAGTTTATATAAGAGCATTTTCTGAGCAAACTGACTGAACACAGTAAAGACGAGTCACATGCATGCTAGCAAAGGTCAATACGTCAGGTTTCTAGCGGCACCTTTATTTAGCCTGACCTGCAACTGGACCACATGGATCACCTCACTATTTATTCAGTCTGACGTCCAGTCCTGTGCAAAAACCGCCCATCCTTTCTTCATATTTCGCTTCCAAAGATCCAGACTTTCTCATATGTTTAATGTGTTGATGAGGAAAAGTTCTCCAGATCTTCCTGACGGACAGTGCAGATGATTCCAGATGATAACGCTGAACGCTGAGTTGCTGGTGCCCCTTAATCTAGAACCTTGCATCTTTGAACACTTTGCAGCTGCGCTAAAACATCAGGAGGGGTCAGATCCCAATATAGATACCCAATATGCCAAGCTGGCATCTCCATTTCACACCAGTTCAGGTCTCCGACTGGAGGTTCCCAGGAGTCCCAGACCAATAGGTTACCCTGAAGTAACCTTGAGCAAGGTACCATCCCCATCACTGCTCGCCGGGCTGGTTATGGCTGCTGCATGTGGGTTAAAGGCAGAGGATACATTTCATAGCGGTTCAGTTTGCTGTGCCCTGTTTTACAACAAACAGTAGTCACTTTCACTTTAAACTCAGTGATCTCAAACGCTGAATTTTGCAGAAATGTGTGCAATTACGATTTAAAATGTATTGCACTCGCACTCCTGCTAATGAGGTGGCACATCAGCGAGCTGACAGTGCTGTATTGCTTCATCAAGGCTGGAGAAAGCTCTCGTCTGGTCCCGACTCTCAATCACTGGACGGTTAGCTGTCGGCATCTTTTCGGAGGCTTTGCTAATGGAGTAAAGGTCAGAGCTGGGAAAGATGGTCAGCACCGACGCGAATGTTATACAGCGACACTCGAGGACGGCTGGGGCACGAGGAGACAAATCGAGCTAAATAAACAGCTTACGGGGCGTAATAGTTGGAGTTATTAATATGGGCCCAGATAAGAAAGGCCTGGATTTGCATTCACCTCTCCGGTCTGCAGTTTCTGCTGAAGCGTAAAACGCATGAAGTCGCTCTGGGTTTTTAAAATGAGCAGCGTTATGGAAATGAGATGGTCCAGTAGCTGTGAGGTATCTTTGGTCCAAACGGCGCATTGTTATTCTAATATTGTTATATAAACTCCGCAAGTCTTGTCAGGAAGATTAGCCGTCATCTTTATTTGGTTGGACATAAACAAACACGCACACGCTGGAAGTCGGATATTCTGAGAAGCTGCAGTTCTGGGGGGCATAGTGGAGGCTGCAGACTGTATTTACGTCCCTGTACCTCCGTCCTCCGGTCCAGTTACCCCTGGCTAGGTGGTGCAAAGCCGCTGGGTGGGAAGGATGACAGGTTGCAGAGTGGACAGGTGACTGGTGTCTTTGCAGAAATGATTTATGAGACGGAAAGCCTCTCTGTTGGCTTGCAGAGGTGCTCTGCTTGATGGTGAAGCAGAGAGAGAGAGAGAGAGAGAGAGAAGAGGTGGAGAGATGCTTATAATTTGACATCCACTATAAGGGATACCCCCTTATAAAGGAGCTCATAATATAAAGGGCCAGATATTATAAGGTGCCGGAGACGGTTTAAGGGGGCGGAGCCTATATGATAGTGGATGCTATAATTGGACAGACGATAACAGGGTGCAGATGGGGGGGCCGGACCCTATAAGAAAGTGGATGCTATAATTGGATAGACATTTTAATTGGGTGGACACTATAAGGGTGTAGACATTATGAGGGGGTGAACCCTACAAGTTAGTGGACACAAAATAGACAGTCTCTAAGTGGCCATGCAGCTATAGGCAGGCAGTTAATTTACTGTCAAAGCACAGACATGTTGGGGGACAGACACTATGACGGGACAGATGCAGTAAGTGGACATGCTGTGATATGACAGATGCTTTAAGTGGACAGACTTTATAAATGGACAGATGCTATAATTGGACGGTCAATACAGGTGGATAATATAAGTGCTACTATGTTGTCTTTCTACTTATACTGTCCACTTAAAGATGCTATAAGTGGACACAATAAGTAGAAAGACAATATGTGGCTTCAGAGGCTATAAGATGTCAAGATAAGCAGCCAGACTCTATAAGGACCATAAGAGGACAGATGCCATAAGTGGACAAGAGCATCTGCTAAATGCTGTAATTGGAAATGAACAGATGATATAAAGATGCAGTGGACAGGTCATATAAATGGACGCAATGAGAGGACAGACGATGTAGGAGTGCGGATGTTATATGTGGACAGATACTATAAGTAGACAGATGCTATAAGAGGATGCTGTGAGTGGACAGCTGATATAAGGGTGCAGACACTATTAGTGGACAAATGGTCTAAGTGGACAGATGCTATTAGTGGACAGGGTGCTAATGCTGGAGGGACACAGCAGTGCTGTAGTTGAAGTTGATAGCCACTTGTGGTTCCTCTCTGGCCGACAGGGAGACGGAGCACCAGCTGTTCCATCTGGAACCTAAATGTGTTGCGCTGTCTCCACGGTAACACACAAGGAGAGACAGAGCAGGACACACTCGGTGATGAGGAGGATGAAACACAGTGTGTCAAAGAAGACCAAGAGTGAGAAAGAGAGAGAAACAAGAGTGAAGGAAATAGAAAAAATAGATGAGAAACGATAGGGTTGATTAGGTGAAGATGACTGGGATGGAGAGAACATTCAGAGATTACGGGCAGAAACAGAGAACGTGAGATAAGAAAGAGAGATGGTGGAAGGAGGAGGAAAGTATAAAGTGATAGAGAAACAGAGAAATTGAGAGAAGAAAGAGAGACAGAAACAGGGAGCGATCAAGTGATGAAGCGAGAGATGGAGAGAAAGTAAGTAGAGGATGGGAGGTAGAGGATGGGGATGGGGAAGCAAGGGATAAAGTGTTTGAGAGAACTCGAAAGAGGGAGGGAAAGATTTGAACTGCAGCTACAGTTGGGCTGTCCTGACTAAATGAAGCTTTTATAATCATACATTTTAAAACAGGAGCTAAAAATCGATGAATCTTAATTCATTGGCTTGAAGGTTGTTCTGCAGAGAAATGGGGAACCCACAAGTGCTTTACAAATTAAAAGTCCCCACAAGGGGGAGCTTTTAACGTGATTTGATTTGTAAATGACTGAAAGGGAGGAAACCCACACCAGCAGGCGCTCCTGATGAGAATGAGAGTGCTAATAATTACAAATTTTACATGTAAATGAAAAAGTCAAATAAAGTTTGCAATTCTAAATTAGAGAGATGGGATTTCTAAATGTAAACAATTAAACAAATGTTATATTACTTAAAGACAGATAAATGGAAAGAGAGAAAGATCGATCGATCAAATTTATTATAAAGTGACAGCCATTAGTAAATTAAATTAGGCTCCGCCTCTAAAACATCTGCTATGTTTTAAATTACGTCACCGTGCACCAGGCATGTTCCCTCTGAATCCTCTCATAGGAAAGAGAGCGTCTCCGGTTCTGTATAATTCAGTGGCCTGGTTCCGTGATTAGATTAGAGTAGATTAGATTACATTAAATTAGGCAGGGAAAGGAATCGTGCAGAAAAGACGGCTATTTCTAGAGAGGGGACAGAAATAGGCCAGGCTAATAAGATTACCTGCAAATGATATTCATCCATCCATCTTTTAATCCCAGCCCAGGCTGTCAGCTGTCCCTCCCCATACCAGAATGTACAAAAACACAAGACTCAACAGGGTCTCTCCCAGATTAGGAACCGAACCCAGAACCTTCTCACTGTGAGCTGGCAGCACTAATTACTTAATCGAATCAAAATTGTATTCTAAGAAAACAGTCCAAATGACTCTTCTGTTCTCACAAGCAACGCCTTGTCCAAACTAAAGAACCCAAAAGGGCGATGACTTAAAGCTCAGTCTGGTTCTTCATATTTTGCTTCCAGAGATCCAGACTTTCTTGTATTTTAATGTGTTGTTGAGGAGCAGTTCTCCAGATCTTCCTGAAGGACAGTGTTGTTGTCTCTCATGTTCAGTCCAGTCTCTGTACCTGAGCAGTTCTCCAGATCTTCCTGAAGGACAGTGTTGTTGTCTCTCATGTTCAGTCCAGTCTCTGTACCTGAGCAGTTCTCCAGATCTTCCTGAAGGACAGTGTTGTTGTCTCTCATGTTCAGTCCAGTCTGTGTTCCTGAGCAGTTTGATAGTTCTGTGTTGGTTAATCCACACAGTGATCTACGTCTGAACCTTCAAGCAGAACAAAGCGTCTAACTTAAGACATGAAGCAGTGAAGAAACAGGAGCAGATGATTCCAGATGATCAGGTGATTAGTTTACTGCTGATGCTGAACACTGAGTAGAACCTCTTTATCTAGAACCTTGTATCTTTAGACACTCTGCAGCCTGGAGCACTGAAACATATTTGAACGTTTCGCTCATTTGATCTCCTCGGTATGAGAAAGCCTGACAGATTGACGGGCGTATGATGATATTTTTGCACACAAAGTGATTCCTCGTCCAAATGTAAAGAAATGAGGTGCTCAGGACTTGCACAGTACTTCACACTGTCAGGAAAAATACAGTTTTAGGTTAAGGTGGAAACAACATATGGATCCTTGGTGCGTGGTCTTCAGGTCCACCTTAAATATATTTTTCCAGAAGAAAGGGGCAGATCTGGACTCTTTTAGGGGCTAATGTTCGTACAACAGTGAAATAGAAGAGTGGGATGAGGAGTATGGAGTCAGTCCACCTTAAAAAATACTCCTCAGGTGGAGAATGGTTAGTAGAACAGTGAAATAGAAGAGTGGGATGAGGTAAAAGGAGTCAGTCCACCTTAAAAAAAATAACTAAAGGGATCACCACAGTGAGAGGTTTATTTCTACTAACCATACTCCAGTGCAGGCACATGTTTTAAGGTGGACTGACTCAATGTACCTCATCCCATTGGAATGGACACCCTTCTGGTGGCAGTGTAAAGGAGAGTGTGTTGATGCTGGAAGCACTGATGTCTCCAGAGCTGGCTGCTGCGGGGACATGTCTTTCATGTGTTTAATACAGCCTGCTCTTCTGCAGGGCTTAAGCTCAAATTACCATATCAGCCCGGTAATTAGAAGGGCCAAATTTAAAAAGCTGATTAGGAGGCCCCGAGCGTTTGCACCTTCTGCCGTGCTAAACGCTCGGTCGATTGGATACGCTGTCAATGAAGATTAAAGTGGACAGACAGACGGAGTGATGGATTCCCTTTTCTCAATCTTTGAGAGTCTGAGCAGAGAAGTCCAAACGAACTGCGCTGAGAAACTTTGAGAACATCTTTGAGTATCCAGTTCTCTGTCTCTTTTTTGGTTCCTTTGGGTGTAAAATAAAAGAGTGCAGGAATGAAGCAGAACAGGCGGTGAACCGACACGAGAGAATAAAATTAAACCCGAAGAAAGAGTGTGAAGGATTCTGAAGTTAAAACAGAGGAATGAGGAGATCCGTCAGAAGTTTGGAGAGAACTTTCTGCATAATTCCTATGTTGAACAGAGTCACAGTGGTGGTGAATGGAACCAGACGTTTCCACTTCAAATAGCGGTCGTGTTATTTTACCGTCAATGAAGCTACACGTTCTGCGAGTGTTTTTGTGGAATGATGATGGTAAAATAGTCCATCTGAACTAAATCTGGGGACCTTTTTTGTCCTGCATGCAAAGGCTCCTCCAGGCAGATGTCTTCAGAAGAACGTTTTTGGAAGCAGCTTTAAATATCTGCTTTTATTCACCTCCACTGAACCTTCTGAACCGCATTTTGCCCCATTGTTCACGTCTAGACCGGTTCATTAGGCTGAGATTTAGCCGAGCTCTTCAAAATTGTGGTTAATTCAAAGTGTGAAGCCAAAGGTATGTGAGTGACAGTAAACCAAATGCTGGACTCAGCACTCTGACATGGACTGTGTAAAGATGAGACCGGTGTGTAAAGGTGGACTGTGTAAAGATGAGACAGGTGTTTTTAGGTAGAATGTGTAAAGATGAGACAGGTGTGTAAAGGTGGACTGTGTAAAGATGAGACAGGTGTTTTTAGGTAGAATGTGTAAAGATGAGACCAGTGTGTAAAGGTGGACTGTGGAAAGATGAAACTTGTAAATAATGAGCTTATGGTCTTAACCATAAGAAATGGAGCTCAGTCGGGAGACACAAGAAAGGCTCTTCTTTGCTTTGGTCCTTTTCATATTCAGATGTGAGCGAATATCCCTCTGTCCCACAGCGCGTCCTCCTGATCGTTTAAGGAGTGATTAGACCCGGCCTGAATAATGCATGCTGGGACGCAGAGGGGTTTGACTCTCTGTTGACCGGCGATAAATCAGCAGCCCTTTTAGAGTTAAAGAGGCTATAAGTGAGCCGTCAGTGAGACGGTGATGAATTTGCACAGAAGATCTGTGTGTCCATGTGGTGGGGAGCACAGGCATTGGCTACACGGAGCGCTGTAATCCCCAGCAGTTCGTCCTGACATTTAGATTATTGATCCTGGTTTAAAGCCGCAGGATGCTGAGTGCTTCTGTTTGCTGGGGTGGAATTTTAAGGGCCCTCGAGAGCCCGAAATAGGTCCTTGTTTGGAAATAAACAAGCCAGTAGTGCTCTGTAAACAATTTTCAAGAGTGCATAATGGAAATGAGTCACCTCGTGGTTGTGATGTCACATCCATAACTACGTTTTCACATAGGATGGATGAAGAGTTCTTGATGCTCTGGAGGAGCGATGTTATTGCAGCGGGAAAAAACCATCAAAAGACGTCCTGCTCGTAGAAGCAAACCATCCGAAGGATCCACAAGTTCAAAAAGAGCAGGTTGTTTTGTGTCCAGTTTGTTTTTGATTCGTCTTAATCACCTGAACTGGATTTACGAATGGAAATGTCTCAATCAGAAAGACCAGACAACAAACAGGCCCGGTCTGGTGACATAAGAGGTTAACAGCCCAGCACCATTTTGGTGCCGGTAGCAGGAACATTTGAAACTGGTTCCAGATTGGCAACCAGCACCAGAACCCAGTTTTTCTTTCCTAGGAAGAAGCTACATGAGGACCTCAGGTGCCACCCATCTCCTACACCACACAGAGTATTTCCAGTAGGTGAGAGAGTGTCCCACATGGAAAATCTCCTGCTTCATCTGTGAAAGTGCAACTCCAGACAATATCCAGGCCTGATTTTCCATCATGTCTGGAGTTCATGGGTGTCAGCCAATCACACCAGAGGTCGTCAGCATCTTGAGGTCTCAGAGGAGACAAAAACAGGCTTCTGAATGTGAATTTACAAGGTCGTGTAAAACTTAGAAATATTCATAAAAGGGGAGAAATATTATAAATGGACAATAAATACCAAATAAAATCCGAGATAAGTGTAGACCGTGTGAGCAGAGGGTATTCACGCTGTGAAAGCTCTCCGGGGTGGCTGTGGGTTAATGGAGTTTTAGTGGTCTGAGGAATCCAGAGTTCTCCTGATTCTCTGAAGGAGGAATTTGTGAGTCAGACCGCCGTGCATTCAGCGACCCTTCCCATCATGCCCCACACACACACTCATACCACATGGACGCTAATGTGACTCTTTGTGGTCTTGCTTGAAACCGGCATGAGCTCAGCAGAATAAAGAGCCATGTAAAGGTGGAAAGTGTGAAGATGGATGGTGTAGATATAGACAGCGTAGAGGTAAGACAGGATGTGTAAAGATAGACTGTGTAAATATGGACTAGCATGAAGAAAAAATTTTGTTTAGTTAAAAACAAGTTGTATTTGACTTATTATGACTGTGTAAAGATGAGACAAGCTGTGTAAAGATGAGAAAGGGAGTGTAAAGGATTATATAAAGATGAGACAGGCTTATGAAGATGACGTGTATGTTACCAGGTACAAAGGGTCTGATAATGAGCTTATGGACTGCGTAAAAAGATAAGACAGGTGTGTAAAGGTGGACTGTGTAAAGATAAGACAGGTGTGTAAAGGTGGACTGTGTAAAGATGAGACAGGTGTGTAAAGGTGGACTGTGTAAAGATAAGACAGACGTGTAAACATGGACTGTGTAAAGCTAAGACAGGCATGTGTAGAAAAGACAGGTGTGTAAAGATGGACTTTGTAAAGATAAGACAGGCATGTAAAGATGGACTGCGTAAAGATGAGGGGTGTGTAAAGATGGACTGCGTAAAGATGAGGGGTGTGTAAAGATGAGGGGTGTGTAAAAATGGACTGGATAAAGATGAGGGGTGTGTAAAGATGGACTGTGTAAAGATGAGGGGTGTGTAAAGATGGACTGCGTAAAGATGAGGGGTGTGTAAAGATGGACTGTGTAAAGATGAGGGGTGTGTAAAGATGAGGGGTGTGTAAAGATGGACTCAACAAAGATGAGGGGTGTGTAAAGATGGGATCATGAAAGATGAGGGGTGTAAAGATGGACTGTAAGGAAAACTCGTGTTAAAACCCAGAGGGCAGAAAGAGATGGGGGGAGAGAGAGAGAGAGAGAAAGAGAGAGCGAGAGAGATTCTCGATGGTACAGAGAGCAGGAGCTGCTGTGTGTGCCTGAGTGGAGATGTGATGTGATGAGTATTGTCATGGTCGGTATTAATAAAAATGTATTTTTAACCTTGCACTGAATGCCTCTCTCTTCTTCCTCTCTCTCTCTCTCTCTCTCTCTCTCTCACACACACACAAATAAAACAAGCAAACATCTCATCATTTGAGGTTAATAAAGAGGGCAAGGAAAGACTTTTTGCATCCATTATTGATGGGATTTGGGAGTAATACCACAGGAAATGCGTGCTTGCCCGCCCCGCGGTGTACCTGGCTTTTCAGACGCTGATTATTGACCCACTTGAGGGAAACGGCTCAAAATCCGAGCCGCCCAGTGCTGCGGCGTCTCACGGCCCAATAACGGCTCTTCTGTGTTCTGTGAATCTTCTGCTGCAGATTTTCATGCAAAAACAGAATCGGAAAACTGATGACTCATTATGCCAAAAAAAAAAAGACAACATTTCCATTATTACTTAAACTTTTTTCCGTGCTAGCTATTATCTTCAGAAAAAGTTTTCTAAAGAGGTTACTTTATTCTTGGTGCAACTGGACTCCTAATTGGCTTCTGATGTGGTAGCAACTTGGCCAGAGGAAAGGTGTGTGTGTGTGTGTGCCCCTGCATGTGTGTGTCATTAAAACTGCAGAAGACGTTTCGAGATGAGACGGGCTCTCATTAAAAATGAAAATCATAAAAATTTCCTTATTTTGTCCCCTGAAACACTGAATGCAGTGTTCTACTTCATAATGCATCTGCGCTCGTTTTCAGGCCGTTGGATCTGCATTGTGTGGACGGGTGTAAAACATCACGTGTGTGAAATAAGCTGCTTTTTAGACGTCCGTCAGCGTGTCCTCCATGTTCCATCCCTTCTTCATAACATCCTTTCCCTCCCTGCACGGCCTGGAGTGGCGAGAACATGAGGCAGGATTATTGTACTTTAGTAGTAAAGTGAAAGTGACTATTGGTCATTCTGAACACAGCACACGGTGACCTCAACCAAATGCTTATCCTTCTGTATTTGACCCACACACACCCAGCTGTACCCAGCACACGGGGAGCAGTGATGGGGATGGTACCTTGCCTTAGGGTACCTTAGGGCGACCTGCTTCTCTGGGCTTTGAACCCACGACCTTCCGATCCTGCAGCCTTACACTTTAGGACTTTCCCAACATCGAGACCAAAAAACACAGAGAAAAGACGTCCCTCTGTGTGTCCATCAGGGCAGAATGGACAGAAGAAGATGAAAGAGAGAGTGGATGGTGGAGAAAAGGTGTGTATTGAGTGTGATGTCCTTGATGGGTGAAGTACTGTGTGTGTGTGTGTGTGTGTGTGTGTGTGTGTGTGTGTATGTGTATATTGGATTCCTGCGTCCAGTGCTCCAGTGTCCTCCCCGAGTCCAAAGACAAGCATGTTGCGTGGACAGACATCTAAGCCTTCATTTGATGCTGAACTTTATCTAGAGGCTCTTCAAGGGTTTTCACACACACTCATTTATATGGATATTTGAAGAACCTTCCACTGAGAAGTTCCTTAGGTTCTTCTTTCAACATCAAAATTCACTGATCCTTGATTTGTAGGGCAAAAGGAGCGATTAGTTGAGGAGAGCGCTGTGGTTCCATCTTCTCCAGGCCTCAACAGGCCTCGTCTCTCAACAGCACACAGTCCAATTTAGCTAAACCTGCAGATAACATCCTTATTAGGACCTGAAATAAATAAATATCTATATCAGAGGCTTAGACTCTGCAGCGCCGCCGCGCGTTCATTCCTGTTCATTAGCAGCCCATCAACCCCCCCTCCGTCCTTCCCATCACCCCCTCCTCCACTCCCCATCACTCCCTCCATCAACCTCCGTCCTTCCCATCCCCTCCTCCACCCCTCCATCACTCCCTCCTCCATCACCCCGCCCTTCCACCTCCATCACTCCCCTCACTCCATCCTTCCTATCACCCCCACTCCATCCTTCCCATCACCCCCTCCTCCATCACTTGTCTCCATCCCCATCACCCCCTTCTCCACCTCCCACTCCCCACGCTGCCCTTCCCATCACCCCCTCCCTTCACCTCCTATCACCTCAGGTCACCCTCCCCACCCCATCACCCCCCTCTTCCCCTCTCCCATCACCCTCTGTCCCTCCATCACCCCCCCTCGTCCATCAGTCCTGGGCTTTTTTTCTTCCTTTCTTTCACCTCCACAGTTAATGATGTCGTTCAGAGAGATTTGGTTATGGCTGGAAAACCACATCATCTTCCCTTAAAGATCAGCTTTCTTTCCTTTTGTACCTTTTTATTCCCTCTTTTTTCTTTCATTTTTTCTTTTTTTTTTTTTTTCTCTTACAACGGCGTATATCCAGCGCAGCGGTTGTCCCGAATTCATCTGCAATTACCGCCGGCCTGTCTGTACTCTTTCCTCAGGAAACAGCAATCATCCTGTGATCCTTATACCTGAGAGAGAGAGAGAGAGAGAGAGAGAGAGAGAGAGAGAGAAAGGAGAGGCAGAGAGGTAGAGATCCGGGGTCAATTGAGGGAGTAATAAAGCCAAAAACAGAAACCGGCAAAGTAGAAAGAGGTTAACAAAAGAAAGACAGATAGATAGATGGGGAGAGATAACTAGAGAGAGAGAGAACGCGAGTGAACAGTGACAGACGAAAACAGAGAAAATGAAAGAGGGACAAAAAGAGAAAAAAAGGTGAGACAATAAAGGAATGAAAAAGGTAGAGGACAGAGAGAACTAAGAGCGAATACTGAAAACAAAGAAAGAAACGACATTCCACTTCCGCTTGATTTCCACTTTATAAGAAACACCAACTGGCCACTTTATTGGAAACACCATTTGTTTCCCCTAACTGGCCGCTTTAATGGAAACATCTACATTGTAGCTCCACTATACTGGTGTACAGTTACGGACTGGGGCCCATCTGTTACTGCAGTCCATCCCTGAACCCCACCGTCGCTCTGCTCAGTGGAGCACGCCGTCGGCTCCACCGCTGGAATCCAGAGCAGCGACGCTTTTGTGCTGCAGTTTTTAATCAAGCATGACAACTTGTTTGATTTTATGTTGCCTTTAATTGGTTTTTAATTCAGCGAATGAGTTAAACCGAGTCTCTGTCTTTAAAAAGCTGTGGATGTTTCATCTCTCCAGAGAAGCTCAGATCTAGACGGTTTCTAAATTTAGGAAAGAGCGCAGCAGGAGAACCCGCGAAGCTCAGACACCTCAAAGACGGCGACTTTCTTATTAATGGCCGACCTGCTTGGCCTTTTGCTCACTTTCTGGTGACTCGGTCGGACCCCCTGGTCCATGACTGACAGCACTGTGCTCTCCGAGAGCATCCCTTCATTCTTCCACCACACACTCTGCCATCGGAGAATCTGTGTGTGTGCGACTAATGAGCCCCCGGTGCCCAAAATGCCAGCAGCAGAGCAACACCCTTTCTCCATTTTCATAACGGGTTTATTCCTTCATTCATTTCTCCTCTCACGACATCTTCATCCTGGTCCAGACGGGGTACAGAGGTAAATTCAAGGCAGATTGGATTCAGCATTTTAATAAGACAGACACTCGCAGGGCGCGTGCGCTGCCTTCACGTGTGACAGCAGAAGCACTGGAATGGATTAATTACAGCAGGACGGACGCTAGTTAACGGGATGAGTACGCCATCGGCTTTATTTTCCTTCTCCAGATTTCTGGAGGTAAATGATGGATGGATTGATTGACAGAAAGGTATATAGTTCATGATCTAGATAGACAGACAAAGAGTGGATACCTATAAAGCTAGACAGATTGTAATCTAGATGGATGGATGGATGGAGAGACAGGTATATAGTTCATAGTCTAGATAGAAAGATAGTTACATAGAAGAATGAATGGAAACTGAAAAATAGAAAGACAGACAGATTGTAAGATGGATGGATGGATCGATGGATCGATAAATGGATAGATGAATGAACAGATGATAGATGGATAGATAGATTAATGAACAGAGATGAAAGAATAGACAGAGAGATAGATAGATGGATGGATGGATGAATAGATAGGTAGATAGATAGATAGATGGATAGATTAATGAACAGAGATAGATGGATGGATGGATAAATAAACAGACGGGCAGACAGAGATAGATGAACGAAACGAACAGACAGAAGATGGATTAGATAGGATGGATGGATGAACAGACAGATAGATGAATGGATGAACAGACAGATAGATGGACGGATGGATAGACAGATAGATGGATGGGTAGATAGATAGATAGACGGATGGATGGACAGACAGATAGACGGATGGATAGATAGATGGATGGATGGATGAATAAACAGATAGATGAATGAATGAATAGACAGATAGATGGATGGATGAATAGACAGATGGATGGATGAATAGACGGATGGATGGATGAATAGACAGATAGATGGATGGATAGATAGATGAATGGATGAATAGACAGATAGATAGATGGATGGATGAATAGACAGATAGATGAATGAATGAATAAACAGATAGATGGATGGATGGATGAATAGACAGACAGATGGATGGATGGCTTCAGTCTCCTCTCCTGAAATCTTCACCGGGTCCAGATGGAGTGCAGGGGTGCTGAATGTGGGACAGGCTGGACCCAGCATTTTAATAACTCTGGCGGGGCGGGTACCGGTGTCCACAGGTGACAGCAGGGCCGTGTTATGGATTAATTACATCTGGATGGCACGCTTGTTAGCGAGATGGGCGACGGCGCTGATGTTATCTTCCTTTTCCTTTCGCTAGTCGCTGTACGCTGCAATTAAGAGGGAATTAATGAGATTTCTGGAGGTTACGTTAAAGAACAAAGTATGACGAGCGGCGCCATTAAGACATGCAATAACTCTGCCTCGGCAAGTCATTAACGCCCTGCGGGGGGACATCCTCAGCAAAGCATTGTGGGTTTAGGGAGTGGTGGCCGGTGAGATGAGTCTCATTAGCGCAACTCTGTTGTGTGCTTTAAGTCTGCGGGAAGTGCAAAGAAGGCGAGTTAACAAAGTTTGGGAAGTTCCGCACTAATGAATGGGAACCTTAAAGGGACGATACAGTGAACTGCAGTAGCCAATTACACCTCTGCGAAGCTGCACAGTGGCCTCCGAGATTATTCCCATGATATAATGAGCGCGTTTCCGCTAGCTCTACACATTCTTTCATGCGGAGGTTGTAAACATGCAATATCTCCCAACACCTGGCTTGAGACACTGTGACCGGTCCCATCCAGCCGTAAAAGTGGTGACCTGTCACCCTGTAATTGGCTAGTCCCCACTTGTGAGCTAGTTATTCGCTGTCGCTAAAACACCCAAAGAACATCTCCGCATCATTTTTTTTTTCCTAAATGGAACATTTCCACCAGCATTTGTTGTCGTCCTATTGGGTTCTTATGCCAGTTTAGTACAACTGAGCAGCACGAGCCTTATTTCCTTATTTCCGCACTGGGATAGGAGAAGGGGGTCCTGTTGCTTGAGCAGATGTGATGGTTCCTCCTGGAGGAGGTTGATCTTGTGAATGGCAGGATGTGGGTGCGCCGTATGTCGGGTTAGTGTCGGTTGCCTTGTTCGATGGAGCTCAGCGGGGAACCAGTACCGTCATGATGAAGCTGACAAAAATACACAAATTAGAGTCGACGTTCTGTTGTTTAAACTCCGCTCCAGTGTGTCAAAACAACAAGCGCTCCTGCTCGCCGTCCAGTACGTGTTCACACCAGCAGGGATGCTTGCACTTGTACTAGATATTAGAGGATGGAAGAAAGAACAAATTGATAGATATAAAGATGCATTAACAAGCACACGGATATCTAGACAAAAACTATCTAGATATGGATGAATGGATGGATGGATGGATGGATGAATGAATGGACAGATGGAGAAACAGACCAATGGATATCTAGACAGATAGCTGGATAGATTGTAAACTAGATGGATGGATGGATAAACAGACAAAAAGATATCTAGCCAAACAGCTATGTAGATTGTAATCTGGATAGATTGATTGATGGATGGACAGATGGGTGGAAGGGTAGATGGAGAAACAGACAAATGGATATCTAGACAGACAGCTAATAAGATTGCAGTCTGAATGAATGGATGGATAAACAGAAAAAGGGATATCTAGATCAACATATATGATGGAGAGATGGGTGGACGGATAGACACAAAGAAAAAGAAAGAAAGAAAGAGGGGATACTATGCTGTGTAGCTTCTATATCTGGAGCAGGCAGGCAGCAGGAACAGGGACACGTGTTTTAAAAGAGGAACTACAGAATGTGGAAAGGTTAAAACAGCACCATTGTTAACAAGGTGCTCTGAACCTCTACGTCCAGGAGTGGACACGAAGGACCTCAGCAAGGACAGCTTCCTTTCTGGTGAAGAGCAGTGCAGTCCTGAAAGTTTCCATGCAGGAGATCCAGAGGGCGGATTTGCGAATGGCTGCCTGGCTTGTAGTCACTGAACGGAGGTTTGTGGAATCAGTTATTCCAAAAAATAAATAAATAAATGGTATCAAACATATTTTTATACCGACTGATTAAAAGCCTCGTGATTGGTCTAGAGCTCCTACCTTCTAGATGCTGCACCTAGCAACTGTTCCCACTGTGTGGAGAAGGAAATAAGAACTCGCTGGAGTAATAAAAGCAGGTCGAAATCAAGTGGTGGGGGACAAGGTGCCATAATCAGAAGGTTGTGGGTTTGGGTCTCAGGCTAGGAGGTTACCCTGATGTACCCATGAGCAAGCTACCGTCTCCATCACTGCTCCCAGGGTGATGAACCTATGGTTGCCCCCTGAGAGAAGAGATCTCTTTGTGGTTCTGTGTAGTCACTTGTAGTCGCTTTCACTTCACTTTCACTTCAAAAGGAACCAACATCCTGTGAAAGCGATGAGTCTTTGTCAAAGTCTTTGGCAAAACTCAATTTGACACAAAGGGCGGGTGTTACTCTGGGACCAGCCAGAGCATCAAAGGGACTGGAGGTCACTCATTTGGAAGCCATACGTTGGTGGCATGTCACGTCATGATTAGAAATGAGTATATGAGAGGGACAGCTCAGGTTAGATGTTTTGGAGAAGCAAGGTTGTGTTGGTTTGGACGTGTCCAGAAGAGAGACGAGGAGTATTTCAGGAGGATGTTGAAGATGGAGCTGCCAGGAAAGAGGAGAAGAGGAAGACCAAAGAACAGGTTTATGGATGTGGTGAGGGAGGACATGCAGGTGGTCGGTTTGAAGGAGGAAGACGCAGAACTCTGCAAAAACGAAGTAATATTTGGCTCAGAAGACTTCCTGAGAACATTTGATCCCATAACCATTAGTTCCCATGTACGATTGTTGGTTTCCCCATTGTCACTGATGTGTACCTGCAGAGGGACAAAAAAATAGATCTCTGAAATCTTTGGCGTTCCAGATCCATGGGTGAAGTGCAGAATATCTTGAGGAAATTGCATCGTGGCATGAAAAAAGCATTTCTTTGTTTTGAGCACTAGGTTCATGGTTCTTCATGACTGAGGTTAGGCATGGTGAGGAGTCTTCCATGGAAGGTTCTGAGCCTCTTCAGGACCAAGCATTGAAAAGATCTGCAAAGACGACCTCTGCTCCCACAACCGGCGAACCCTAGTAGTTCCAGCAGAGGCACATAATTTTACACTTGTAATTAGTTCCTGGAGACCAGACCCGGTGTGTGTGTGGAGGTACTGGGGGCTCAAGCTCGCTTGTGTTTTGTTAATCACACTAATTGCATTTCTGATTACTCAGTGAAGCCCCAGCCAATAGGAGATGACAGCACTGCATGGAGTTTAGGGAACAAACCGCCTCTGACAGCAAATCCTACTTTAACGTTCTTAAATTGCAGAGGCAGATTAAACTCTCTCAATAGAAGTCGGCCGCTGAGAGAAGGATAAATAGATTGCAGAGGGGGGGCAAGAATGAAACACGAAAACAAATATTGGTCCTGCGGGATCTGGTGGGATTTTATTTTCGGCGCTTCGCGTTAATCCATGTGAACAGTGTTGTGTGTTCAAGGCTGCTGTTTGTTAAGTAAAACAACTCAGAGGCAGCAAGAGAAACAACCCCAGTCCCCCCAAAAAAAGAAGAGAAAAGAACTCGCTGGTGTAACAAGCTTTGCTAAGATTAGAAGATTTTAGCCTTGTTCCCCTTTCGAAAGGAATTATAAGGCCTGAAAAGTGCAAAAGCAGTGCGTTTATTTATGGGGATTTAATTAATGAGCATCCACAGCATGACTCAGAGGAGCCGCATCTGATTTAAAATCAGTTTAGAAAGGATTACACCGCTTTCGCTGCGGCGGGACGGCGCCACTGCAGTGCCCACTTCAGAAACAAACAACCGATGAAGGCCGAATGAACTAAACAGCAAGTGAAACCGAAGCGAAAGTGACTATTCGCCATCGTGAACAAGCACACGGTGAATCATGACGAAATGCGTAATCAGCAGTGATTTTCGAAATGAAAAAGCAGCAATGGGTATCCTTATCCAGCACCTGGGGAGCAGTGACGGGGACGGTCCCTTGCTCAAGGGGAACCTCAGGGCAACCTACTGGTCTGGGATTCAAACACACGACCTTCTGATCCTGGGACCTCGTCCCTAAACACTAGGCCACCGTTGCCCCAAATGCTTCTCTGCAGCAGTGGGCACCTATATCCAGCACGTGGGGAGCAGTGATGGGGACGGTACTTTGCTCAATTGTGCCTCAAGGCAACATACTTGTCCAGGATTCGAACCTTCCTGGGGTCTAATCCCTAAAGACCAGCCCTAAAGATGAAGCTGAATAAGCTCTTGCATTGGGTGGGCCTTCAGAAGCTGGACTGAAGTCTTTACCTGTCAGGTTACCAGGTAACGGATGCAATCGACCAATGCGTTTCATTCCAGTGGGTGGGACAGGAAGTCCTTCAGGAAGTTGGACATCACAAAAACACAAACACAACCTCAGATCAGCAACCGAACTACACTGTATGTCTTTTTTTAAACGCACGCGCTCACACGGAAGAGGCAGCGTGCCAGTAGCTGTTCAGATGGTGTTAGTTAGTTGGGCTTTAATAAGACACAACATCTCTCGCTAGGGATATAGGACAGATCACAGCCAAATCAGCTAATTAACTCAGACACACACACACACACACACACACGTTTCCCTTGCTAATCCAAAACAGTTCATGACTGCACCAAACAAAACCTAAACATGTTCCTCAAATCTAATGCGAAAGACGATGACGTCCATTTTTAAAGCTGCATGTTTGAAGGTTTGGGGAAGGGCAGCCCTGCCGCCTCACAGGGAGGAGGTTCTGGTTGGGTTCCGGGCTGGGGTGCGCCGACGGGTGGACCTGCGTGTGACCGGTCTGTGGGGCGAGCGGGAGAACATGCAAACAGAAAGAATGCAGAATGGAAATTGATCCTACAACCTTCTCACTGTGAGGCAAGTAAATGTGTGGGGCAGTGATGTTGAGTGATGGTGGTTAGGGACAGGCCTGCAAGGTACTGTCCCTATATCTGCTCCCCGGGTGCTTTTCAATAACTGCTCCCTGCTGCACGGTGTGTGTGTGGGTTTAATGCAGAGGATGCATTTTGTTGTGGCTCACTGTGTGCCGTGTTTCAGAATGACAAATAGTCACTTTCACTTTCAGCAAGTGATCACATAGTAACCCCCTCATGGAAGACAGAGAAAGACCATGGAAACAAGCTTGTGTGTGTGTGTGTGTGTGTGTGCTGGGATGCTCCGCTCATGCATATTCCAGACCCATTCCTTCTGATCAAGGAAACAAGATTCAGTATTAATTCAATCACTCCACATCTGCTCACGAATTACACAAACATTACACGCTAATTCAATTAGTGCACGTTTACTGATCACACGGCAGGCGGCCGTCCGGTTCAGCGCATGTGGATGGCTGGTCGGGTCCCACTAATTGGCCCGGTACCTGCCAACATCTGACTGGCAGCTATTAGAGGAATGTAGTTCATTCTTTCACTGACACTCCTCTTCCCTCTCTCTCTCCCTGTCCCTCTCTCTCTCTCTCTCTCCCTCTCTCTCTCTCTCTCTCAGGTGACAGGTGTGTTTTAAACTGATCTGCCAAATGTCTTTCGACTAATCAGCTGCTGCTTAAATAAGCCAGTTAATATCACCACCCCCAACACACCCCCCCGACTCACACTTACACATAAAAGCATGCATGTACTCATGCATGGTCTCACACACACACACACACACACACACACACACACAAACACACACACACACACACACGTGCACAAATACACATCAAATAGGAGCCAAAAACAAACCCATATGTGCAAAGGCATGAATACAAAAGCAAAACAATGCACACTCACACACACACTCACACTCACACATACACACACACACACACTTAGGCACTACACAACAGTGACCACACAAACAGGTGCTGTACTGCAGGGGCAGATGGGTAGAGAAAGTGACTCAGTGGAGTTGGTCTCTTCTCTTCAGTCGGCATCACGCCAGCTCGCCGAGGCAGAAAATAACAGCAGCGAAAAAAGAAATAATGAAATAAGCTGCTCTAATGAAACCCTCATCCTCCACACTTTTCTCCTGCACTCCCACCATCCCTCCATCCCACTGTGGGAACGGAGCCACAAGGCTGCACTTTCCACATGGAGATAAACAATCAACCTGCACTCTCTCCCTCTTCTCTATCTCTCTTTTCCCTCTCATTTTCTCATTTAATTTATTTCCTCCATTGCATTTCTCCTAAAGAACCTCTGGACGCCTGCTGGTCCCCCCATGTGGGACATTTCTCCACACCTGAAACAGCGCTGTGAATCCACGCATGTGAATCAGTGAGGGGACAGTCACTAAGCAGGGGTTCGGACTGTGTTTCTCTTGAAGGCGAGATGCAGGGACACTCGTCCTTTCCTTGGGGGATCACACTGCAAGGCTCCAGGCTGCGCGTCTTCTTGTTGCTAAGTAACACTATCGTCATGACTGCCAATCATCTCTGCTGCAGTTTCGTTAGGGAGAGGAAGAACATGATCCAGAAACCCAGTGGCTGCAAACAAAAACCGAATAAAGTAAGAATCTGTCGTGAATTAGTCATCCTGATGTTGAACCTTTCCGTTCATTTGATTGGTCAGCACATTAAAGAGCTATTGAACCCTTATTTGGCATCCGGTGGGAAAAACAGTGCATGAAAAGTGCAAAAATGCCAAATCTGCCCTTAAAAATCCCCCTACTGTGGCTACAGTCTTATTACGTTTTGCTGGTTAAATGCAGTCTTTAAGTTTGGACAGTTGACGTTCGGGATTGAGTGGTGGGCAATGACCAGAGATGGTAAAAGTACCCACACTTTCTTAAGTAAAACTCAGGTACCGGTAAAAATACTAATTCAACTATTTTTAATCAGTAAAAGTAAAAAAAAATGTAAAAGTAAAAAGTACAGGAATGTACTGAAAGTATAAAATCAAAAGTACAGGAATGTACTGAGAGCATAAAGTAAAAAAGTACAGGAATGTACTGAGAGCATAAAGTAAAAAGTACAGGAATGTACTGAAAGTATAAAATCAAAAGTACAGGAATCTACTGAGAGCATAAAGTTAAAAAGTACAGGAATGTACTGAGAGTAGAAAGTAAAAAGTGGGGCAGCGGTGGCCTAGTGGTTAGGGCGTTAGCCGCATGATCTGATGGTTCGAACCCCTTCCCAATAGGTTGCCCTGAGGTACCCTTGAGCAAGGTGCCGTCCCCGTCACTGCTCCCCGGGCGCTTTCAATAGCTGCCCACTGCTGCACGTAAAAGTATGGATTGAAAAGTATTAAAGTTCTTTACTGTACTTAAGTATAAATTTCAAGCAGACTTTTAAGTAGACTCAAGTAAATCCTTTTTTAGCCCAGAATATCTGTACCTTTGACTCCTTCCATTTTCAGAATAGACTCCTCACTTACGTTTGAATGCATTTGATTAGAATTCAACAATATTCTATTTTATATAAACATCCCAACATCACGTTTCAGACTAAATGGACACAAACACTGAAAAGACGTCCCTCTGTGTGTCCCTCCGTGTGTCCATCATGTGCAGGACGGAGTGAAGGAGAGTGAGAGAGAGGACAGGGAGAGTGGACGGTGGAGTTCAGGGTGTGTGGAGTGTGTGTCCGTGATGGAGAACCAGTAGAGACGGTGATGAAAGTGAAGCGGTGAAGTTCATGTGGATTATTTTCAGTAGATTGTTTTTATTGGAGTTGAAGTTCGAAGCTTTAATAGTCTTTAATTCTATTAATATGGAGTGAGATTCGGTTCACAGTTCACTAGTGTTTAGGCTCCAGCATCAGGAGGTTGTGCGGTCGAATCCCAGTAGGTCTGTCTGAGGTTCCCTTGAGCAAGTTACCAGCCCCATCACTGCTCCCCGGGCGCTGGGTATGCCCGCTACTGCACATGGTGTACAGGTGAGCTGTTTCACAATGACACGTCGACACGTTCATGGGTTTCCTCTAGACATCTTTACTCAGTCCAAACGCAGGTGTTAACTTACGGATGTTTTAGTTTACAATACATAATAATATTTTCAGCTGATATCACTCATTATATAGTCTTCGCCAAATTGAGTAATGAAAGCTTAAAGTGCCATTTTTGAAAGAGGACAGTGACCTTATATAACGTCTATCGGCGCTCTGCTTTGAAAGAAATGATGCTGTCTAGCATCACAAACAGGCACTTAATGATTCCCTTGTTAAAACAGAAAAGCTTTTAGAGCAGAATTAGTACCCGAGACCACTGCTGAACCGAGAACCGAGAACCGAGCTCAGGCCGAGCCTCGCGTTGTTATTGAAATGTCATGCAGGCGAACTCGAAGTCGCCCACCAAGTCTGAGCTGTGGAGAACATGATGACATTGGACAAGCCCTCCAAAAACCACACTCGGTGGGGGTGATTCAGCCCAGAACTAAAGTTGTGTGATGGAATGGAAATGAAAAGGTCAGCGTGGACCCCGTCTGAGAAATTGTGAGAAATGAGAACAAAGCTGCTCCAAAACCAGTTTACTTTCCATCCTTGCTGAAGAAACACACACCAGGAAGCTTTGAAGCCTTTCACATGCTGGATGGGTCTCAGATCAAACCGAAACCTGCACCTGTGAGAGTGTGTGAGAGAAAGAGCCTGGGCATGGAAACAGAGAGAGCACTGTGTGTGTGTGTGTGTGTGTGTGTGTGTGTGTGAGGGTAAGGAGCCTAGGGACGAGACATTTTCCCGCAAAGCCAGCCAGACACTCGCACCTGCCGCCGGATCCAATCGCTTCCTAATGGCCACGTCTCCACGGAGACCTTCACAATATCAGCCTTTAATTGGCCGCCGCAACTAAAGCCCCATTCATTTGCCCAATAGCTGCTCCTCACAATCAATGAAACTGTCAATCAAGCGGTGCAGCTGACTCCCTTCTCGACATTTCTCCGAGACTCTCATTAACGGTCTGTAGTGCATTTATCAACGGGCCGTACGTGGGACGGAATTAATAGCACCCGTCCGGGTGGCAGCGGGCGGACACCACGTCCGTCTCTCTGCCCATTTGTCTGTTTGTGTAGGACTGTCATGCACACGATGCTTTTCATCATCAGCTAATTTGTAGTTCTCGTTAACCGCCTGAGAAAGATACTTCATCCAACATAACATTGAAATTAGGTTCGTTCTTACTCGTGTCATAAAATCGGTCCATTCCGGGCTGGTGTTTTGGTTTGGATGGTCCGCCCCAATTGGTCTGAGACACGAATCCCAATCAGCACTATCAAATATCTAGTACGCTTTCTAGAACGCCTGGCTGTAGTGGTGGTGTGTTGTCTTCTCATTGCAAATGATATCTTGACGTGTATCTCCAAACCTGACTTTGGGTGTTTCCTCTTCCCCCTGCAGCTCCTCTTTATTCGTCTCCGTTCGTTACCTTTGAGAACAGATCAGTTCAGGAGTGGACAGTTTAGCCCGTCCAACGGGATGCTATATTTCATAGCGCTGGAAATCTGGATCTCCACTTCAACATGAGTTAAGGGGCATGTTGGCATAAAGCTGGCATGGCAGACCCGGATGTAGCCTCTTTCATGCAGCCCTGAACGTCTCTAATGTCTGTTTAGGTCCGTGTGTGAACAGAGAAGACCATCTTCCTGAGAATTCACGAAGAGAGAGTGGGCTCGTGGATGCAGTTGGCAGGAAAACAAACACGCCGGGGTGAAGACGAGGGTCGCTTACACAAAGCTGCCATGAATATGCTTAGCAAGAAAGAAGAAGAAATTTGGGAACTTCTGTCTGTCAGGGCAGCGGAGTAGTCCGATGACTTCAAAAGCAACTTCAAGACTTTATGAGCCAATTACATCACTCTGCTCAGGCGCCACCCCTCCCCTAAACCACAAGGAATATTTCTAGTAGAACCCGTCCCACCGGGTTAATACCCTGCTGTGTAAAAGAGCAACTCTGGACAATGTCTGGACCTGATTCTCTTCTGTCCGGAGTTCATGTGTCTCAAATCTGCTCACTGAATATCTCCTCCGTGTACGTTCTTGCATAAATTCTGTAAAAACTGAATAAATGCATTCACAGGCAGATTCTATGGGCACGGTCAGCATATGTTGTGGGCATCAGAATGCACTTGAGTGCGTCGGGTCTAATTGCGAACGACTGGTGTAGGAAACGGTGCAGCGCACCCTAATCAGTTCTGTTAGTATGCTGATGTGGATCGCAGTCCTGGGCCGACATGCCTCGCCGTAAGCATGCAGCACAGGAGGACGGGAGGTACACAAACAAGGGCATGCTGGGATTGCAATTAATTAAATCATACATGAAATATAAGCAGGATCGGCCTGGTTGGCATGTATTTAAGGAAGGACTCATGACTGGGACTGTGCTGTGGACAGTCATCAGTCCCGATTAGGAACGTGCGTTAAGTGTGTGAAAGTGAAAGTGACTTGTGTCGTGGTGAATACACATCAATATAGAGTGCCCGGGGAGCAGTAATGGGGATGGTACCTTGCTGAAGGGTACCTCAGGGCAGCGTACTGGTCTGTGATTGGATATATTTTAGAACAATCTCACTCATTTTCTGAGCCACTTGTATGGTGGTGGATGGTGCTGGAGACTATTTCAGCACCATCTCAGGGGAAAGGCGGGGACACTCCCTGAACAGGTCACCAGTCCATCGTAGGACAGACACATAAACATGCGTTCACACCTAGAGGACAATTCAGCATCTGCAATCCACCAACAGGTCTTTGGATGGTAGGAGGAGCTCCCAGAGGAAACCCATGCAGACACAAGGACGGCATGTCCACACAGAAAGAACCCAGGCCGTCCCGTCTGGGAATCTAACCCAGGACCATCTCACTGTGAGGAAATAGTGCCACCCATCCATCAGTCCATGATTTGAGAGGTTTTGAGATGCTCCGGGTTTGATGTAGCTTTATATATAAACACTAATGGATTCTCAAGCAGCTTCATGAGGACCCATCTAGGACGATTTACCAGAAGATGATCAGCTGATCCTCACACAGGACCGGCTGCTCCGTAAATGAGAGAAATTGTGTTTGAGAACGTTTGCAAGCTTTAAAACATCTTTTACAGCAAAATGTCTTTAGTATCACTTAAACCGTCCACTCTTCCGCACACGTTCAGCTGGCAGTATAATCAGGACTTGACCAGGCAGAGAGCGAATGATTGATCAGGCGTACCGCAGCTCACATCCACACGCATGAAAGTGAAGAGGGAAAGCCTTTTCTCCCACTAATTAATGGGTGGTGTTGTGATTGGATCCAACGTGACAGTTCCAGGGAGCGTGTAGTGAAATCATCAGAGTGTAGAAAAATGTAATTAATAACATTTCGGTGTCATTAATAATTTTCTAGCTAGATAATTAGCTAAATATGAAGTTCAAAAAACAAACAGTGCATAGTGACGGGAAAAAAGACTGATTATTAATAAGATTTATTATTGTGTATCATGCTGAATATGTCTGTGGTTAGAAGGGATGCGGGCGTCATATATTTAGATTTATTGCACTGGAGTACGATGGAATACATTTGCACATGTTTACTTTTATGCAGAAAGATATCATGGATAAGGATATTAACTGTGCTTATGTATATATTTTGGATATGAAATGGATGAATGGATGGATGGATAGATAGATAGCTGGATGGATGGAAAGATGGAAAACTAGATAGATGGATGGATAGATAGCTAGATGGAGGGATGGAAAGATGGATGGATGGATAGATGGCTAGATAGATGAATGGCTGGATGGATAGATGGATGGATAGCTAGATGGATGGATTGATGAATGGAAAGACTGATAGCTAGATAGATGGATGGATAGATAGCTCGATAGATGGATAGATGGTAGCTTGCTAGATAGATGGATGGATAGATA
>CM029375.1:1886231-1928731 GCA_017165825.1 Hepsetus odoe | reverse complement strand
TTCTTTTCTTTCTCGTCTCATCGTTAGCATTCCTTTAATGCCAAGGCAAACATCAGCGTTTGGTCCTCCATCTCAGCGGTAATAGTCTATAAAATCACAGCAAACATCCAGTCGTAAGTCATACTACACTTACTGTCCCCATAAACCGCAGCTCCAGAGCAGCCAATCAGAATTCGGCTTGTAAAAACGCTTTAGACGAACTCAGCAGCGGATTTTATCAGCAGGTTCTTCTGTCCCATAAACTGGTGGAGTGAAATTTCATGGTGTGGCTGTGAGACAGGCTGATGTCCTACATCTAGCAGTCCAGCCTTTTCCGCCGCTGCGTGGTGGTCTCTCAGCGAGAAGGTCCTGCGTTGGATTCCCAGGCGAGGCGGTCATGAAGAATGAGCCAACAGAAACGGATAACAACGACCCTAAATGAGAAGGTCTTGTAATGGTCATGGCTTGTGACTCCCTCACTCATGTTAAGCAGGCTTTCCAAATTCTCCACAAGGGGGCAGCACTTACGAACGAGGCTGCACGTCCCGAATGTCCCGTTTTCTTTTCCATTTCTAGGCTCAAATATTCCCAAATCAGTGATTAAATCAACTATAGCTAGATTTAAAAATGCTCTTGAGGTTGTGTTGCCAATACATATATCCTAATTTGTATAATAACTCATCGTTTCTTTCCCAAAAGCATCCCATCCAAAAACAATCAACAAATACCAGTATCGGCCCACTTCAGGGTATTTAAATCCGTGGGATAGATGCATATAAATATGACAGATCACACATATAGATAAGTTAATACGCCAGTTGCTTTGCATGATGTGTATTGTGTTTATATTTCTCAAACTCTAACGTTATAGTCAAAGTGTAAGTTCTGAGATTGGATTGATTTTGAAGATTTTGGCTAAAATCCAGCTGATTTGTCTCCACAAACACCCCTGCCCGCAAGAACGTGAGGTGCGTTCGACTCTGAGGTGCGTTATGGGTCCCGGATCGGGGTGTTTTGCACGTTATAGATCCAGTAAGTGCAGCGGACGTTCGGAATTTGCTATAAAAACCGCTGTAAATGTTCTCGTCCAGTCTCAGCCCATCAGTAATAAGCAGCGAGGCGTGTGGTGGCTTCTTAAACACCGCTTGCACCGCCGATAACGGGGCTCGTCGTTAAAGCGCTGAAGGGAGGTGCTTCCAACGCATTTTGCCACCTTGAGCGTAAAGGTTCTCCGAAGCACCAAAGTCTGGGAGAACAGGCTCAAAGGCCTCCACGTCTGAAGCAGGAACGAGACGCTTTTCTCCTAAAGCCATTAAAGCCGTTCACTCCAGGCTATTAGCAGCTGTGTGAGATCGTAATGAGGCCAGTTAGCTTTGTGTCCTAAATGACCAGGCTGTGGTGTGAACGGAGCTTTAGGTGTTTGGCTCATTAACGCTTCCGCTGTGTAAACAGTGCAAATGATCCCACACAGCATCGGATTTGATGTTGATCCGCTTTCATCAGCTGCTGCTGGTGCTGTAGATGTGAGGAAGCTCAAAGCGGAAGGGAGGATGATTTGGGGAAAATGTAATATCCTTGCAATGAACCACACCCTCCTGTTCCTGGAGTATTTCCTGATTCAGGCTCTTTATTTGTCACGTATACAGTTTTAAATCAAACCGGCCGAGAATGTATCCCAGAGTCTCTCGGAGACTGAAAGTGAAAGTGACTATGCTTGTCACTTTCTTGCGTGAAAAGCAGCACAACAACGAAATTCAACCTGCGCTTCACCCATACATGCAGCAGGGGCTGCTATTTAAAGAGCCCGGGGAGCAGTGACCGGGACGGTACCTTGCTCAAGGATACCTCAGGGCAACTTACTGGTGAGGGAATCGAACCCACAATCTCCCTCACCACTAGCCCACCGCTGCCCCTAAGACAAAAAAGAGAAAAGAAGAATAGAAGGGAAGGATTCGAAGATTCTAAGTGGTGGGAGCTGCAGTGGATCATCGGTTTCCGTTTCTTCCCGTCCTCTGTCTTCCTCTTTCACACCTGCATGTCCTCTCTCACCACGTCCATAAACCTCCTCTTTGTCCTTCGTCTTCTCCTCCTTCCCTGCAGCTCCATCCTCAACACCCCTCTCCTGATGTGCTCCTCGTCTCTGCTCTGGACGTGTCCGAACCAACGTCTCACTTCTCTGACTTTGTCTCCAAATTGTCCAACCTGAGCTGTCCCTCCGATACTCACCTTTAATTCTGTCCATCCTCGTCACTCCCAATCTCAGCATCTTGACTCGATCATTATCTAGAAAAAGATAAAGTTCATTAATCTATTAACTGTTTTTTATAATTGTTAAAAAAATAATGAACAGTCAAAATGTTAAATGAAAGTCTAATAAAATATCTGCTAAAAACGTTTCAGTAAAATAAAAAAAAAATGTAAATATCAAGATATATATGTAAATAATATTTTAGCGTGAAGTTTTCATTCAAATCTGATTAATATCTCTGACGACTGATTAGAGCTGCAGGTGGAGCTGGAGCCCAAAAATATAGTTCCTGGTGGAGGGACACATGCAGGGCGTGGTGAGGCGCTGATTTAGTTCAGATTCACGGTTTTATCATCGTCCCAGTCCCGAACAAACAACCAGACACAAGGAGCTTTACGGTGGAAACAAACAGATTTATTTCTCAGACTGATTTCTGTTGGAGACGTCTGGTTCCATTGATCGCCACTGTAAAGTAATCCGAGTCTCGAACAGTTCAGACTAATGCCAGTGTGAACGACTCGGGCTAGATCTCGACTATCGATTCATTATGAAATTTCCTTTTAAGCACTTTAATGTTAATGATTAAATGTCATTTTGGATATTTTAAAGTGATTTATTCAAGCAAGGATAAATAAGGTTTAAAGGAAATTTAATAGACAGTTAAGTGGAGGCAGGTGTGTGTGTGTGTGTGTAGGGTTGCCTCTAGTGCAGAAAAAGCATTGTCTGGATCAATCGTTTAGACGAAATGAGACTCCAGATGAATTAAACATCACAGGAACGTTTCCAGAGCTCACTTGCAATCCCAATTACAAAGTATACTCAGGAGCAGGAAGAACCCACCGGCGCAGCGGGAACCTCGTTCTCCTTCGGGGTTGCCGAGCATTAAATTTGCAGCCATCGTTTCCAGGAGGATCCGTTCCGTCCGGCGATCCCGAATCTGTCCCTCAGCCCGGAGCCTGGAGTTTTATGGCGGAGTTGAAAATAAATTTATCGGCGCATCTTCTCTGCAAAATTGAATCTCGGACAGCGGCCCTAGCAAGATTGATTCCGCCGACATCAACTTATCTCGGAGGCGCCGACTCAGATATGAGATTGGAAGTGTAAGGCAGGTTCCCCATCTGTTGACCGAGCACTAAAAGCCCATACACACACTTGTAGCATCGGGCGACGCTGAAAAGTGACAGCTGCCATCTTTTTACAAGTGAAAGTGACTATTAGTCATCGTGAACGCAGCACACAGTGAAACGCAACGAAATGCTTCCTCTGCTTTTAACCCACACACACTGCGCTGCAGTCGGCAGCCGTATCCTGTGCCCGGGGAGCAGTGATGGGAACGGTACCTTGCTCAAGGATTCTTCAAAACGTCCAACCTGAGCTCTCCCTCTGATATACTCATTCTGAATCCTGTCCCTCCTCGTCACACCCAACGATCTTTTTCAGCATCTTTAACTCGGACGCCTCCAGCTCCGCCTCCTGTCTTTCAGTGCCACCGTCTCCAACCCGTACAATATAGCTGGTCTCACTACCGTCCTGTAAACCTTCTCTTTCCCTCTCACCCGTCTGTCACAGATCACTCCTGCCATTCATCTCCCACATTCACACCTGCCTGCACTCTCTCCTCTCTAGAGCAGATGAAAGTGAAAGTGACTATTCTCATCATGGAGAGGTCACAGCACAGCACACAGTGAACCACAACGAAATTGGACCTCTGCATTTAACCCACGCACACAAACACACACTGTGCAGCAGGGGGCAGCTATGAAAGCTGCCCGGGGAGCAGTGACGGGGACGGTACCTTGCTCAAGGGTACCTCAGGGCAAACTGCCGGTAAGGGGTTTGGACCCACAACCTTCCGATCCCAACACACTAGGCCACCGCTGCCCCGTCTCCATCTCTTCAGGTTCCCCAAAAGCTTCTCCCTACTATTGCACACCTTCAGCTTCCAACCTCAGACTCATCACCTTTCCTGACACAATGAAGTATTTAATGTTATAATTTTTGTAGTTATATAATATATAATGTCACATTTTTATGTAATACTATGCACTTTTTCAGTTCACTTTTATATAAGATATTTTTTTTACCTTCAACTTCTCTTATTTTCATCATAAACAAGCTGTAGATTCAGAGGTGGACATGTCTGGCGTTTGGTGAGTGTGTGTGTGTGTGTAGGGGGGGGATCAAAGAGGAGTGTGTTGTGGAGGTGTGTGTGTTCAGTGGGCAGTTGCAGCCCCCTGGGGTGCCGCCTGAAAGCAGCCCGACGGCCACGGATCATTAAAGCGGAGAGCGAGGCGCCCGTGTAGGCGGTCGGTTCGTCTCTGAACCGCAGAGTTTAACCGAGAGAACCTCACAGATCTGTCCAACAGAGACGGAGCGCCAGACTAAGACTTAGGCCTGGACTGTAGTTTAACAACACAGTTACAGAGATAAACGCAGGACCGTATGTATCTGAGTCAAAGACGAATATCACTTTACTTTGTGCCATCATGCAATTAAACATCGTGATTTTAGACGATCAGAACAAAACCTCCTATCTCCAACAACACCAGATTTGCAGGAAAAGTAAAAAACCTACTAATCTTCCAGTGAAAATTAGCGAAACACAAAGCAATTTCGGATCATTTCTCCTGGTCATGAAATTCCCAGACAGGGCGGGGTAGTCTGGGTCCTTTCTGTGCAAAGTGGACATGTTGTCCCGGTGTCTGTGTGTGTGTTTCCTCTCACTGTCCAAAGACCTGCACTTCAGGTGGACTGGAGATGCCAAATTGTCCCCTCTGTGTTTGTCTGTGTCTGCCCTGCGTTGGATTAATGACCTGTCCAAGGTGTCCCCGCCTTTTGCCCTGCTAGAGCTGGGATAGATTCCAGCACGCCCTTGATCCACATCAGGACAAGCAGCAATCATGAGTGTCCATCTATTCATCACCCTTTCCTTTTGTGTCCATGTTGAAGAGGACAAAGCTGGCCGAGGAGCACTCGTCCACTCTAATGGTATATAAACAGTGGGGAGTCTAGTGGAGAGGAGACAAGGGTCACTCCTTCACATGAGGAGGCAGGATGATGATGCATCGCTGGAGGGTTCTCGGGGCGTCCCGGGCTGAAGAACGGTCTCATTAGATCAGGCTGAAGCTCTGGCGCCCAGCGCTGAGGCTCTCACTCGCCGAATGTCAGAGAAACAACAAATGGGGGAGAAAAAAAATCAAAGAAATAAAGAGGAGCCCAAGCTGTGATCATTTCTCCTCTCCCTGGGGCCAAAAAAAGCCCGCCTGATCTGATTTGGCCTCCAAATAGTCCGCTATCATTTCCTTCTCCCGGACCAAGGCAGGGATTCATGCAGATTTGCCTCGGAGGGCTTTTTCTTCCCCTCTTTTAAATTCTTTTTCTTTCTCCGTGTTGCAGATTAAGGTCTCCTCTTCATGGAGTTATCTCCATTTTAATGAGCATGACATTAGACGGAGGTGTTCAATAAGTGCTGTGCAGCCCGACCAATGAAGCTGCAAGTGTGTCTGATTTGCTTCTTCTTTTTCTTTTTTTTTTTTTACTCCGTGTATAAAAATGAAGAAAAGAGGAAAAAAAAAAAAAAACAAGCCGTATTGGTTTTGGGTAATTGGCAAAAGCGTTCTGCACGGCGGCGCAGAGAGGCCTTTTAGTCACGCTCTGCGATTTCCCATTAAGAAAAGCAGCGAAAAGCAGATTTTCCTTCATTACGATGGACTCCTCGCACGAAAAAAAAAGGAAAAAAAAACCACGGCACCCATGCCAATCAGCCAGGCGCCACCAGAGCTGCGGCGGCCATTAGTAGACATGACACGGCGCCGTGTGACACCTTATTATTCCCGGGGAAAGTCGCTGCTGGTTCTCCGGGTCCAGGCCGGATAATCAGCCCGTGTCCTTCCCGGCTGCTCTGTGGAACCGACTCGGAGAAGGAACCCTCATGACGTGCTTTTAGAAGGTAAACAGTGAAAGATCTTGTCATATGGGACTGCGTGTTTCTGGTGGGGGTCAGATGGACATGTGGGAGGACACACAGCACTGAAGATGGAGTGATACAGTGGCTGTATACGCGCGCAGTCCGTCTCACTCTCACTTTTTACAGTGAGACCTTCATTAACACCACTCTCTCTTCATCACTGGACTGGAGTGAAATGTTCAGTTCAGGATTATTGTGAGCATAGACCATGTATGGATGGATGGATGAACAGACAGATAGATGAATGAACAGATAGACAGACAGACAGACAGGTCAATAGTTGAATGATCAGATAGACAGATAGATAGATAGATGAACAGGTGAATGGATGGATAGATGAAGGATGGCTGGATGAACAGATAGACGCATGGATGGATGGATGATGGATGGATGAACAGACAGATGGATGGATGTATGGCTTGATGGATGAATGAACAGACAGACAGATGAATGAACAGATAAACAGACAGACGGATGAATGAACAGAAAGGTGGAAGAATGAACAGTCTAATAGATAGACTGAGAGAGAGAGAGAGAACACCCGAGAGTCTTTAATGTTTGTGCCATTACGCCTGTTTCATCCGCAAAATGTTACACACACACACACACACACACACACACACACACAGCCATTAATGTAATCAACCTTAATAATCTGATCATATTACCCGACTCATAACAGTTACTTTGTCAATTAGTGCTGATTAGGTTGAATTAAGTTTGATTAATGTCGCCGTTTTCATGGCAACTGTCTCGCACTGCTACGACTGTGGAGCAGGAGGGTAACACACTCACTGCTTCACCATCAAACCCAACAGGTTCCTGAAAATTACACACTCACTGCTTCACCATCAAACCCAACAGGTTCCTGAAAATTATACACTCACTGCTTCCCCATCAAACCCAACAGGTTCCTGAAAATAACACACTCGCACCATCCGTCTGGAATCAAAGGGAAGCTTTTGGCAGCTAAACGTACATTATTTACTGCAACTCTTCACCGTCTGATCAATAAATAACGAGCTCCTGCTCCCTTAAGTGAGCTCGGAGGACCGAAGGATCACTTTCCTCTGCTGTTAATATTCAGCAGCTTAGCTGATCTCTGCACGTACAGCATGGTGGCGTGACTCTGCCCATTATTTCTCCCATCTCCCCTCTAATTATGCAAATCCTCCATCCAGCGCATGACCCTGATTGGTCGCTGGGGCTTAATTAGCGGCCGGAGCGAGCCGAGGGCTGACGGCGGCTTGAGCGGGCGATGGCAGGCGAGACGGGCTGAATTATTAAACTCTGCTCTTCTCACTGGATCCTGGTCAGCTCCTCTTTCATACGTGGGCTGATTAATAGCAAAGGTGCCCGGGCAAGCTAATGAAAAATGAATACAATTATGTTTTATTAAGAATTTATGTTTTATTAATAGTTCGCTCAGGTCCCGTCTATTGCCAGGAATTAAAAGTGAGCCGGTGGAAACAGTACGCCTGAAATTTTAGCAGAAGGACGCACACTCGGGAGGACGGGTGTAGCAGAGTCCCTGCCGTGCACAGTCATCACTACACCGTGTGCTCAGTCAGTTGGCAAGTGAGGGTTTTGATCATATCATCACTTTTCTGCATGTATCCCAATTCCAAGCTGCCGTAACTTGAATGCTGATTGGATTTGTGCAGATCAGGTGGTGTGTATTTGTGTAATGAGGGGGCGTGGCCTAAAAAGATCAACACCTGATATAAAGGCGTGCAGAATTATTAGGAGCTTCTTTTCCTCCTCAGACAACATGGACTAAAAAAAAGAGAGAGAACTGACTCTGAAAAGTCGGATGGATGGATGGATGGATAGACGGATGGATGGATGAACAGACGGATGGATGAACAGATTGATGGATGGATGAACAGACAGATATCAAGGTGTGCAGGATTATTAGACAGTTTCTTTTCCTCCTCAGGAAAAAAAGGGACATAAGACAGAGAACTGACTCTGAGAAGTCAAACATAAAGTCTTTCAGATGCAGATGAAAGATATCGGGTCATGATCAAAGAGCCATCAAACAGTTTGTTACAGTCAACAGAGTCACATGTTGAGAAAAAAAATACACAGTAACTTCCAAAGATTTGAGAAGAATCAAATGTGAAGCTACCAGGAACCCATGATCCTCCAGTACTGTCATATTCCTGAACTGAACTTACCTGGAGTTTCCAGAAGTACAAGAGAGACGTGGACAGGAAATAGCTGAAACATCAAGACTGGACCAAGGAAGAGATTTCAGGTTTGATGAGATGAGAGTGACTCTTGATGGACCAGATGGATGAGCCCATGGCTGGATCAGTAATGGGCACAGAGCTCCACTTCCACCAGCAAGGTGGAGGTGTGGTACTGGCCTGGACTGGTTTTTAAAGATGAGCTTGTTGGACCTTTTCAGGTTGAAGATGGACTCAAAATCATCTCCCAGACCTGCTACCAGTTTTTAGAGACACTTTCTTCAAGCAGTGGTCCAGGACAAAGTCAGATCTTTCAGGAAGACCATGATGTTTCTGCAGGACAATGCTCCATCACATGCATGGAGGTTCTCCACTGCGTGGCCAGTAAAGACCTTACAGATGAAAGAATAATGACACGCCCCCTTCCTAAACCCTGTTGAGAACTTGTGGACCTTCTTAAATGGTAGGTTTCCGGGGAAGGAGAACAGTCCACCTCTCTGATGAAGAACTTGACCGACTCCATGAATGGAAGGATTATGAGTTATTGAAAAGAAAAATTGTGACGTGTGTCCCCTGAGAATGTTCTCACACACATCTCCTTCATAAAACGTTCAGATTTCAGGGTTTTTAACCTTCTGGATTGACTGATAGAACTGGATTTGTTCCAGATTAAAATGAATCCTCAAATCACTCACTCGCCTAACAATTGTGCACACAGTGCAGTGCTGCTGCTGCTGGATTTGATTGTATACGTGACAGCAGCTTCCCGCTGTGCCACTGGTGGAGCCTGTAGTTTGCCTGTAGCAAAGGCTTTGGTTAGTAAGCTGCATGCATGGAAGGGTCTGGCTAGCGTCCAGTCCCTATGGGCAAGTCCTGGAGGGGAGAGAGAGAGAGAGAGGGAGAGAGAGAGAGAGAGAGAGAGAGAGAGAAGCAACACAGCACAGTTTAACTTTCCTTCCTTAGTGAACAGGGAATTTAGCTACAGGCCTGGTGAACCCTGAGGGAGTAGACAGGGGTTTTCTCTTCTTGAACAGATTGTATGTTCGGGATATTCCTCTGCAGAGATGGTGGGAGGGTTAGCTGACTTCTGTGGGCCTCCCATCCCGTCAACTAACTAAAGAGCCCAGGTTTAAGTTCATTATAAGCCAAAACGCCTTTAAGCCTGTGGGAATAAAATATCACCAGGAGAATGAAACTCAGGTCCTTCTGATCATAAAACTGGAACCATGTTAGAACTCAACTTGGCAACACTGAACTGTGGGCGGTGCTGCATGTCATGTGATTTGAGCTGCTGAACCACAGGTAGGAAACCATAGATGCTCCAATACTCCGATAGTGGGATTTTGAATAATGTTTTTTTAAATTGTACTAAATTAAATGGTAACCTTCTTGTCTGGGGCTCAAAGCCATGACCTTCTGGTTAGGGCTCTAGTCCTTAACCAGGAGGCCACCACTGTCCCAAAAGTGCTGTTAAGATTCAAGGTTCCTTTACCCAAAATCTAGACTGGAACCAGTTTTTACAACAATCAATCAATCAATCAATCAATCAGACCCCAAAGAACAAGATCACCACAGGACCCGAGGGTCCACTTAGAGGGGAGAAGTGTGACTCAGCGGCCAGAGTCAGAAAAAAACAGTCCCCTTGTGAAAACACCACAGGGGAACCTTTAGGGTCTTCAGAATGTCTAATGACAGGACCTTAAAGTATTTGTCTGCTTGGTTCTCATTCAATACACTGTTCATTTTCAAACTGGCCACATCAGGCAGTTAGACCCTGATATAATAACGATTCTGTCAGAAAAAGGTCGCTGCAGCAGTTATTGTTCTCATCTCACAGTGAGGTTCTGGTTCTGGGTTTGATTCCCAGTCTGGGTCTTTTCTGTGTTTCCATGGTTTCCCTTCATATGTATGGGACTCTCAGAGTCCTCACAAGCATGTCGACTGGAGATGCTAAGTTGAGACCTGTCCCGGGGTGTTTCTCATCTCAGCCTCCATCAGAGGTGAAGATCATGGAGGAATGGATGGATCCAAACAAGCATTAAAATTTTGTAATGCTTAAAGGAGAATGATCCCATTAGGACGTGTTATTGGGGCAAATGTGGCCATTCAAGCTCTCCTATTGGCCAGGCCTCCAGAAGCTAGCTTGGGGTTCACATGTCAAACTATCCACCAAGATAAAAAGGAAGTGATGGGGGAATCGACCATGTTATTGGGCTTCCCAATTTTGAAAGTGAAGTCTTTCTGGAAGATCAGATGATGTGAATGTGAGGAAGTGTCTCACCTGCGAGTTTCTCCAAACACCATTATGCCATATTTTCATTTATTCAGTACTTCCTACTGCAATCTCAGAACTGACCTGTCGGACAGGGATGTGGGTGTTTGTGTTACTCTGTTATTTTTATTTTTTTATATTAGCCAGCTGAGGTCTAGCTAGCATTATGTTAACGTCTTCAGGGACTGTAGATCATCTCTGTAGGACACAAAGTCGTGGGCTGGTTATCCAACTCAGGATTAGATGAAATATTCTTCTTAGTCACTTTCAGAGCAGAGAATACAGACCGACCCACGTTGAGGTAGACCATATGGAAGACCAGCCTCTTCCGAAGGGGGAATTCGCTTTGCTTCACTTGGAAAACCATAAAATATATAGAAAACATCTGAAGTGTGCAAGATGCAAATTGCAAATACTAATTTAGTTCTTTTTCTCCTTTTCCCATCCCTTCCCTCCCTCCCTTCCTCTCTCTCTCCCTCTCTCTGGCTGCCATGGACAATTTTCCTCCTGCCTTCGACGCCACTTCAACAGGTAAGTGTGTTTTTTGGGTTTTTTGGGTTTTTTGGCGGATGGTAATTGACAGCGTAGCACTCAGGAATAAAAGGGGGGTTTAAGGGAGGGGATACTTTGCTACCAGGCCAATTCCACACACTAATCTCAGCGATCACTCACCCCAGCATCATCCAATCAAGCCTCAATCCGGCCACTCTTCGAGGATTTGATTGTTTCCCAGCGGCGCTGGAAAAAACATCTCCAATCACGGCGGCTTACTCTCCTCCGAAAGGTATTTTTCTTTCACATGGTCGACCGGCGCGAAGGAGATTAGATGTTTCTTCCACAACAGGGTTAAGAAAAGCCTCGCGTCGGCGCCAGCGCGCATCCAGAGCCAGAGATAAAGCGCGAGTCCGTCCCGAAAAATAAGCATATTTTTATAGTTGGTTCAAACACGCTCAGAACAATAGCAGATTTCGGAGGCCTGCCGGGGGACTCAGTCCGACATCAGAAGCTCAGAGTTTCCCAAAAGCTTTGAAACACTACCTTCCTCATTGGAATACAAATAGGAAATTTTCACCGAGCAGCAAAAGCGCTGTTTTGCTCAAACGTTGCATTAGAAACGGGCAAATTTACAGCCGCCACATGCGGCTGCGAGGCTGACGCTCCTCCGTCTGTTTGAAGACATCAACGCAATTACTCAGTCCCAGAGAGAACGTCTTCGGCCTCGTGGAGGAAGGTCCTCCTGCATTGTGCTTCATTTTCCCCGCCGGCTTTGTTCGCCTTGTGAAAATTTGAGCCGTCGCTGGGTTCTCAGATAAAAGGCGAGTTGAGTAATGCAGACGATCGCTGTATGACAACCGAAGCATGTCTTCGCGCTTTGAAATGACTCTTCACCATCAAAGCCAAGCTTGTGATGTCTTTTGTGAAGGTGTGGGGCCTGGAGTTCCCTGCAAAAATCCAGCACTAATCTAAAAAGATCAGCCTGGTAATCTTAACTGATCTTAGAGATAAGACCCGGAGTCTTAACTGAGGCCTGTCCATTTTAAAGGACATTTTAAAGTTCTCCTGGTGAAATCTAGCGTGTAGAAAGTGTTCTTGAAACCAAACTCATTAATGAAAGATGGCTCACCCAGGTTCTTCCTCCATATGTCCTAAACAACCCTCCAATTGATGTCATTCAGAGAGGGTCTGATGTTGAACGCTCCCAGACCAGTAGGTGACTCTGAGGTATCCTTGAGCGAGGTACTGTCCCCAGCACTGCCTGCAGGACACTGGACATGGCTTCCCCTGCTGCACGGTGCAGAAAAACATTTGTTTGTGGTTCACTTAGTGTTGGGTTGGGTTCACAATGACCTTCACTTTCATTTTCACTTCACCAAAGAGATTTCTTTACAGTGTTGCGAATATAGCCCGATCTCCAACACAAACCATTTCACCACCAGAATCTGAACGGAATCTGTTTTAATGGACCATTTGTCTCTAAAAACTATCATAAACCGAGAAATCGGGCAGTGTATTATTATTCATTTTGTGTGACTGAAGGAGCTTTAAACTCCTCGGATGTTTGAGACATGGAGCCTCTTAGCCAGAGAACCCAAGGCTCTTCTTTGGCCTTATATAGTGAGAAATGCTGCCATTAAACCTGATCCTGTAGGACGTTTTAAGAAGGGTCAGGCTCCTACCCTCCAAAATGAGACACCCAGCAGCAGGAGCAGCTAATCCACATCTACTCTTTCATGGATAAGCCAGAGGAAAGAAAAACTGCACTAGAGGAGCGTTCCACTCGAAAGGAAAATCCAACCATCAGCTGGTGTGAAATGCTCTGTTCTAGAGAAACGTATAGAGTCGAGAAATATCCGCAGTGGTGGCGAAGAACATTGATCAAACAGCACACAGTGAACCGCCACGAAACACGTCCTCTGTATTTTACACACACACACCGTCCAGCATGGGGCAGCCGAATCCAGCACCCGGGCAGCAGTGATGGGATGGTACCTTGCTCAAGGGTACCTCAAAGCAACCTTCAGGTCTGGGTTTCAAACCCATGATCTTTCAATTATGAGGCCTCTTCCCTCAACACTAGAGCACCACTACATGTGGAGGGATACATGCAGGGCCTTGTGAAGTGGTTTAGTCCCTCAAACCGATTTGTTTTTTAAACACTCGGAGACCTGTAGAGGTTCATTATTTGTGTCTGAGACATTTGGTTCCATTGAGCTCGAACTCCATCGAAAACTTGATGGAATTTCTCTCAGATCACTAAACATAAGCATCGCGCCATGAGCTGAACCATGACTTTTATTAGGCACCATGTTTTTCCAGGAAAAAATTGATAATGATGTAGAATTACTTCAAATTTTTAATTTAAAAAACATGAACATGTCTGGAAAATGGCCATGGAAGGGCACCGCAAACGTTCAAGAGGCCAAATGTCTTTTTTATCTAATAAATTTACGCCTGAGGATGAAGGAGGCCGAGGTGCCTGTTGTGAAAATATCTTGCAGAAAAGATTTTCACATCATGCCTTTGCAAAGACATTGAACCGATACATCCTCGCCCGTGTCACGGACGCAGATGCTGTTTGGGGCCTTCAGAGCAGACCCGGTTCTGAAGCAAGGATGCTGAAAGTGGGTCGGCTGGTTTGAGACAGGACGACAAATCCCAGACTGCAGGAATCGATCTGGGAAGTCTCGCTGCCTAATTTCCGTACACAAAAGGAAATCTCATTTGCCGGGGCCGGGTATTCAAAGCGTTCTGAGCGATGGGTAATCTTTTAAATCAATAAGACTGCAGTCAAACGGAGCTCCTGGTGCGAGAGCTCTGATGCCGACAACAAGAACCGGCGGGAAACATCAAAGCAATTCTGCTGGCAAAAGCTCCTGGTTTCCTTTTCCTTCCTCACAACTTTTTTCTTCCGATTGACTTCCGAAAAAGTAGTCCGGGCAGTACTGAGCATGTTTTTCGTTTGTGGTGCTGTTGTGCAGTCAGGTGAGGAGATCTTCTTGTTTTCCGGCTGGAGTCACACGTCATACGACCTCAGGTGCTGAGAGACGAAGGAGTGGCTTCATTCTGCCCACCTCCCTGAGTCGCATTAAAAGTTTCTGGAGGCTTAAGCACAGGGGTGTCACTCTTCAAAGAGAGATACAGAGACGACCTGAGCCGCAGGGTTCATAAGACCTTGTTCCTGAGGATTTAGAGGCACCTGCATCACTGAAGTGTCACTCAAACGGGCTCCGGTCCCAGACACTTTCATCAGTCTGTCGAGACACTGAGGACACTGGGGGACAGGCGTTGGGCAGGGCAATATTGAGACTACGTTACAGGGCGTTTACATCAGTCCAGCCCGGCAATGGATGTGAAAATACCTTTTAGATGGCTGCATACGGGCACTCGAGTACAAAATGAGATTTTTTTTATTTTATTTTTTTTTATTGGGAGAATTTCATGTCAGCATCCAGAAGGGCCATGTCGACAGTATTGTTAAAAATGGAGGTTTTCCTGATGCGTAGGGAGTCGGCCACTGGGTCGGAAGATTTCGGGTTCAAACCCCTTACCAGTAGGTTGCCCTGAGGTACCCCTGAGCAAGGTACCGTCCCCATCACTGCTCTCGGGCGCTTTTGTAGCTGCCCCCTGCTGCACGGTGTTTGAGTGCATGGGTTAAATGTTCCCTGTGTGCTGTGCTGTGACCTCGCAATGACAAGGGTTGTCACTTTCACTAAAACATTCATGTTTTACATGTTGGACCAGGCCCCATAATTAGAAGGTCAAGGGTTTGAATCCTGGACCAGTAGGTTGCCCTGAGGTACCCTTGAGCAAGGTATCGTCCCCTTCAATGCTCCCTGGGTGTTGGATTAGCTACTCAATGCTGCAAGTGTGCATTTGTGTAGATTTTGCAAGTCACCAGAGCATTTGCGAGCCCTCATGATCCAAAACGAAGACCAGCATTTTTATAGATGCAAGGCGAGATGTATAAATGCAGCAGGACCTGGAAGAATCTTCACTCCTTCCTTCAGGGTTTTCCCTTCATTTGTCACTCATCTGTAGTCAGAATAAAGTGAGTATTTAAAAAACTGGCAGTCCACGTCAGTAATCCCACGTAGAAGATTGGCTGCATTGTCATAATTATTTTATGGAATAACCTTCTGTTGGGGACATTTAAGCGCTGTCTGGTTCTACTGGCCAACACTGTCAGGAGCATTTTACCCCAAACCTGCTCCAGAAATGTGTAAAAATCAGTACTTAAGGCTTTGCTCCCCTATAAAGTGCTTCAGCTGCTATACTTCAGCTCCAGTTAACTTCCTTTCAGCCAGGCTTACGTTCTTCTGACAGGAGCAACCCAGCTTGTGCTTAAAGAAAATCATTAAAGAGGGCTCATTAAAAGTTAGTCCAGCTCAAAATGCCACAGCAAATGAAAGTTTTAACTCTTGGAGAGGGTGCAAGTCCAACAAGATACTTTTGTAAAAAGTGTGGATTCAGTTACTTTTTTCAGTGTGAGTGTACTGAGAGCGTAAAGTAAAAGGTACAGGAATGTACTGAGAGTGTAAAGTAAAAAGTACAGGAATGTACTGAGAGTATAAAGTAAAAAGTACAGGAATGTACTCAGAGTGTAAAGTAAAAAGTACTTGAATGTACTCAGAGTGTAAAGTAAAAAGTACTTGAATGTACTCAAAGTGAGTACTCACGTCAGACATGTCTCCTCTGAAGAGTGTTTCTAGTGTCTGCTTGCACTGATGGACACAGCGAGGGTCTTTTCTGTGAAACTAAAAGTAAGAGAATTTCCCTCCAGTGCGTCCAGACCAAAGTAAGGAGCTTGTTCTGAAAATGAAAGGAGGACAAAAGAGATATTTTTTGGTTCAAATGCAGGGAAAAATACCGGAATCCTCAACTCAAGTTCAGAACTTTTTGCCGACCCATGTCTGGTTTTAGCTTCTGCGAAAAATTCTGCTGAGGCTGTTGTTTAGGAAACAGACAGGAGGAGAGACATCTTGGAGGACTTTTCTTTCCCGATTGACTAGCTCCTCTCTATAGCTCTCTCTTTCTTTTTCTCCATTTCTCTCTACTACACCCTCTACCTTCCCTCCCACTCTCTCTCTCTCCCTCTCTCTCTCTCTCTCTCTCTCTCTCTCCTCCCACACACAGAACTCGCTGGAGGCGAGCTCATGGAGCATTAGTCATGTACCACCAGCTCATACAGCAGCGTTCTTCATTAGCAACTTCAGCCAACTTGCCCGGGCTTCTGCCGCGCTTACCGCTGGACCACAGGCGAAATCGCTGCCGCTCGGCCCACATGACAAACCGAGCGAGCCGGCGAGGCCTTTAACTGCGCCCACATTTCTCTTTTTGTGCCTCGCTAGCCTTGCGAGCGCTCCCTTCCTGTGCTTTTATTTGTTTTTTCCCTTATTCATCCCCATCCAATATTGGTCCTCCAGTTAAACGAGCTCACCCCCCATTCTCCTTCTCATTAGGAGTCTTGCTTTTTAATACCGGACGTTATTAGAGCCATACCCGCGCAGGCTCGTTAAAAAATTCAATTAAAACTCCTTCACGTTCTTGGCCTCCGTCTAAAGAACTTGCACAACGGCATTAGTTTCCCGAGACAAGGGCTGGCAGCTCCTATAATGGCATTAGCCCGCCGCTGTGAGGGTTGCCAGGTTGATGCAGTCATTATTCAGCCAGGCAGTGCATCAAAGGTGTGAGGCCTTTCGGAAAGCCGGACAACCAGCGGTCCTAAATTAGCACCGGTTCGTGGATTCTGCATGGCAACGCCCCCGGACAACAGCTGGGCAAAGGGCTCCGGGTTTGATATTAAAGCTGTTGAAGGGAACGTGAAGCTGCTGAGTCACTTCCAGAGCCACCGGTCACATGACCATAACGTGTAACGTGTTAATAATGAGTCTGGATTCAGTTTTCAGCTGAAGATTCATCAGAATGATCTACCAGACACAGCGATTGGAAACTACTATGATTCAGGGATCCATTCTTCAGCGTGCAATGTCAAATTCCCACTTTGCCTTGACTTTCAGTATTAAAAGGCTGGATTTCCATAATCACAATGAGGAAAGACGGGCGCCTTTGTGCTGAGCAGACAAAACCAGGCGCCGTTTCTGAGCCACCAATCTGTGAGCTTTACTTAACTTCCAGTGAAATGTTTTTTGTTTTTGTTTTTTTTTTACTAAATAGGAACAAAATTGAGCTTGATGGTATTTTCACACTACTGTGCTGCTTTAAGTATCTAATAACGGTTTTCTTTTTTTAAATTTTTTAATTTTTTTTACATTTAATAAATTATATTAAGACTGATCAAAAATAAAAAATAATCTGGAAAGGTTAGGGAGTTGGCCAAAGTATCGGAAGATTATGGGTTCAAACCCCTACTAACAGTAGGTTGCCCTGAGGTACCCTTGAGCAAGGTACCGTCCCCATCAGTGCTCCCTGGGTGCTTTCAATAGCTGCCCCCTGCTGCACAGTGTTTGCATGGGTTAAACGCAGAGGTCCAGTTTCATTGTGGTTCACTGTGTGCTGTGCTGTGACCTCGCAATGACCAGGGTTTTCACTTTCACTTTCACTTTTTCACTTAAAAGCTTTTATGACAACACACACACACACACACAAACATTACACCCATGTGGAAGCTTTGATTGCAGGTGTTTTTTTATTTTTATTTTTTTGGGATACCATTTTTAAACCCCATTAATGACCAAAAGTAATTAATATTAGTAATATTAACTTTTACTTTACCTTGATGTAAAGATGGAGGAAGTCAGAAGACCGCTTGGATCAACTGTAAAAAGATTCAAAATGTGTGTAGGATCTAGAACAGGAAATCCACCTAAATCCATTGATCCAGACTTTTTGTATTTTAATGTGTTGTTCAGGAACGGTTCTCCAGATCTTCCTGAAGGACAGTGTTGTTGTCTCTCATGTTCAGTCCAGTCTCTGTACCTGAGCAGTTTGATAGTTCTGTGTTGGTTAATCCACACAGTGATCTACGTCTGAACCTTCAAGCAGAACAAAGCGTCTAACTTAAGACATGAAGCAGTGAAGAAACAGGTGCAGATGATTCCAGATGATCAGGGGATTCATTTAGTGCTGATGCTGATGCTGAGTGGGTGGAAGCCTTTTATCTAGAACCTTCTTTAGGCACTTTGCAGCCTGGAGCACTAAAACATTTGTTCATGTTTCTTTCTTTTAACCAACTCAATATGCAAAAGAAAATGTATTTGTGCAGTTTGGTGTAATCTTAAGAAATGAGATGCTTAGGATCCTTTTTTTCATACGCTCTTCATCAAGCTCAGTCCCTCCTCGAGTAACGGGCCGCACTCGCCAGCTTTTCACTCCAGCAAAATGCCCTGGAACAGCATGTAATACAGTTTCTACAGTAGGTTGCACTGAGGTACCCTTGAGCAAGGTATTGCCCCCATCACTGCTCCCCGAGGGCTGGATACGGCTGCCCCCTGCACGACAGTGTGTGTGGGTGAAAAGCAGAGGATGCGGTTTCGTTGCGGTTCACTGTGTGCTGTATTTCGCGATGCGTCGCTTTCACTTTCGCTTTCGGACTGGCCCATGACTGCTCTGGGTAAAGTGAACCCTGTACAGAAAAAGTGTTCATTTTATTGCAGTATCGGTGCAAAATGCGGCCCGATTTGTAAGTCCCAGAAGTGCTCGAGCCCCTAATGTTGCCACGGCGAATGCATTTTGACTCTGTTAAAGAAAGTGAAGAAATTTGCACGTCCAATATGCTTATCAGCTTAAAAAAATAAAAAACAGGAAGCCGGTTGATCAGCGCAGCAGCAATTTGCAGGGGTCAAACAAGTTATCGACACAAGTGTACCAGGTCACGGCCCGGCCCGGCCCAGGCTGTTAGGAGCTATCAGCAGGAACCACACGCTGCGGCGCACACACACACACCCACACACACACTCACACACCCACACACACACGATCACACACCAGAAACATTACAAAACAAAAACATTGCAAACAAACCACACGTCTCCCAGGGCTCAGGATGAGCCAACGCTTTCCTTTGAGTTAAAGTAGAGGGGTCGGGAGATTTGTTGTTACACACACACACACACACACACACACACACACAGACGGCGTATAAAGGTTAAATTCTCATAAAATGCTTCCAAATGATGCAATCTTCTGTAAAACCTCGCAGCGCGCCGTAGAGACGGGGACCAGAGGCTGGAGTCCACTGGGTTTGTCCTCTTTCTCCCCCGAGGAAAATTCTGGAAAAAGACTGTAAAGCACGTCCATGCAGAGCGTGGAGTAAACATGACTCTTTAAACATGGCCTTTAAACTGCTACTCACTTTCTGTCATAAGTGATATTTTTTAGCCTGTAATTAATCCCACACCATCATCACTGGGCCAGAATTACCGCACAGGTGATACGATGTGATACTATCACAATATTCAGCCTTCGAGACCATATAATTGCAGGACTTTACGATTGAAGGTGTGATTTATAATGTATTTCTTTATTTATTTCTGATTATTAAAATACACTTTAAGTCATAATGGAAATGACTTCTCTGGAATTGAAGTCGTTTACGTTACGCCCTCTGGTGGACATGACTAGAAATGTTATTAGAGTAGATTTATACACAAAAACCAAATGTATGTTTAAAACGATGATAATTAAATGCATATCAACACTGTGTTTATGCATTAAAACTGTGGGAAATATTTCTACATATACAGCAGCGGTGGCCTAATGTTTGGTGAGTCCAGGATCAGAAGGTTGTGGGTTTGAATCCAGATCCGTAGGCACCCTTGAGCAAGGTAACGTCCCCATCATTGCTCCCGGGTGCTGGATGCTGTGTGGGTTAAACACGGCGGATTTCGTTTGTGGTTCAGTGTGCTGAACTGTGTTCCTAAAGTCACTTTCATTTTCATTTGCACATACGTTTATATATAAAAACCCTTGGAGTCCCATTTGACCAGATAACAAGCAGGCGACGAGCGAGAGAAGTGCATGAAAATGAGCAAGAAAGAAGGGAAGAAGCAACCGAACTGTAGGCCCGGTCCAAGCTTTTCCACCTTTGGCTTTTCCCTCCAGGTCGAGGGGTGGGGTCAGGGCGCGGGGACGTGCAATCTGTGGAGCTGACACGGCGGGACGACCCATCCCAGCGGATGAACGATTAAAGCTGCTTTAAATGCAGAGGAGAGTGAGGAGCGGCCTGAAAAGAGCAGCTTTGTCAGTTTAATAAATGGGTCTCGGCATCTCCTGCACCTATCAGGGTTTATTAGGAGGCGAAAGAGTGTGTGTGTGTGTGTGTGTGTGTGTGTGTGTGTGCGGAGACCTCCCTTGTTTTTTTAGCCAGAAGTTTGTTTTTGTGTTGTTTCCCCCGATTGCGCCGCGCTCCCCCAGCGGCTCTGTTTGCTGATAAAAAAAAAATAAATAAAAAAAAAAGTGAATTATTTTCGCTGCTCTGGGCCTGCGCTGCTCCAAAAAGCTGCAGTCTCTGTTGTCCAGACGTATCAGCAGAATCAGCAGCAGGTAATTGCGCAGAATTCAGCAGATTGGGTTTAATTCCCTTTCAGGATCGGACCGACTCTCGGAGTGTTGCGCATGAAATAATCCATAATTAGCAGGAGCGGCCACACGCAGCACCTTCTTCTAACACCATTATCCACAGCTTGTGCAGAGATCACTGTAGATCAGAGCCACTGAAGTCCGAAGGAAAGAAAGAAGGAAAAAATCAGAACCTTCAGCGTCTGTGCAGAGAGTGTAAAGTCAAAAGTACAGGAATGTACTGAGAGTGTAAAGTAAAAGTACAGGAATGTACTGAGAGTGTAAAGTAAAAAGTACAGGAATGTGCTGAGAGTGTAAAGTAAAAGTACAGGAGTGTACTGAGAGTGTAGAGTGAGACGTGTCTCCTCTGAAGGACGTCTGGAGCGTCTGTCTGTGCTGAAAGTGAACTGAATCTCACTCCATATTAATAGAATTAAAGACTATTAAAGCCTCGAACTTCAACTCCAATAAAAACAATCTACTGAAAATAATCCACATGAACTTCACCGCTTCACTTTCATCACCGTCTATACTAGTTCTCCATCACGGACACACACTCAACACTCCCTGAACTCCACCGTCCACTCTCCCTGTCCTCTCTCTCACGGCTCCTTCCATCGGATGGATTGATCACATCCTTTTTGCTCCAAGACGTGTACCTGGACTGTTTTCACATGTATCTATCAGTCATTAATGAATTATACGTATATACCGCCCAGGTCTAGTGGTTAGGGATGAGGTCCCAGGATAATAAAGTCGTGGGTTCAAATCCTTCAACCAGTAGATTGCCCTGAGGTACCCTTGAGCAAGGTACCATCCCCATCACTGCTCCCCCAGGTGATGTAAATGCCTGCTGCATGCTTCACAGTGTGATTAAATACAGAGAAAGCATGTCGTGGATCCTTTGCTGTGTGTTCACAAAGATAGTCACTTTCACTTGATATATATTAGTTTGCATTGGTATCAAAATCAGTAAAACAGAACTTGAGATGAACCTGCGTTTTAGTCATGTGATAAACATGACGTGCTCCAGTTGATGATCAATATTTGTCTTTGGGGAAGAACATCAGTTATTCCTGTAAGATCTTATCACGCCCTTCGCATCAATCTCAGCCCTGAACATCAACCTTTCCCTGACATCCAGCCTGGCACCCACACGCCCCGGGATGATCCATCGCCTCCAGAAGAGACGGGAAGATGCCTTTCACGGATGCGGGGCTGAAATCCCAGCAGCAGGCGGATTCTCCGTGCCGGTTCTCGGCCGTCGTTTGTCTTCCGTGGGCCCGAGGTGCGGACGGCGATGAGCACGGGCGAGAATTAATAACAGGTGTCAGGAGAGAGACAGGGCTTAACCTCGGAAAATGCCAAGCGTCTGGGGACCGGGGCGAGCAATAACAGCAAATCTGCAATTAGATGAGGGCTGAGAGTGGACTCTGGCCTTTCGGTGTTCAACTGAACCACGGCCATCTTTATGCGCATACACACCAGGACAAAAGGACGAGTGCAAGACCACGTTTATTAGACAGGGAGTAAGAATCCTCCACCATCACACACACACACACACACTTTTCATCCGAAAAACTGAATGCCAGTGTTAATAAAAGTGCTTTTTTACAAAATAAGTCTCAAGGCCTAGTTTTTTTATTCCAATTCCCCCAGTCTTCTTCTCCTTTCAGCTCTTTGTCCTTCCTCTTCTCCTCTTTCCTGGCAGCTCCGTCCTCAGCATCCTTCTCCTGACATCCTCCTCGTCTCTCCTTGGACATGTCCAAAGCAACCCAATCTTGCTACTCCGACTTTGTCTCCAAATCGTCCAAAGTGAGATGTCCCTCTAATATTCTCATTCCTAATCCTCAGCATCATTTACTCTGACATCTCAACTCTCAACTCTATCGCGTGTCTTTTTGTCAGCACCACCGTCTTCAGCCCGTATAGCATAGCTGGTCTCACTACCGTCCTGTAAATCTTCCCTTTCAACGTCATTTTCCATTTTCAACCTCCTGGTATGTTTGTGTCCTGCAGCGGTTTGGAAAGGACCATTACAGAGTCGCTCGATACTACGATGCTGCCACCACCATACTTCCCTGTGAGAAACTGAATTTACTGCCTTAAATAGTTTCATCTGTGCTGAGCCAACTATTTCAGTGGTGACCAATGCTCATTTTACTCCCTTCTTTCCATTGTTTCCCTTTTTCCAAAGTCTTATTTCAATCACGTTGCTCCAAAATGTCTCCGGCCAAGGTTTTTGGTGAGTTCGAGGCTGAAGTCAGTATATTTTCTTCATGAAACGAAACCAGTGAGAGGTTCTTTGCTTTTCATTTTGTCATTTTTTTTTGCAACATATAGGACTGGCTGGGTCCCATCACAATAAAACATGGTGGAAAAAAGATAAGAAAGAAACATCCTGCATCTGCATTTTCGGTTTGTTACCTACAGTTTACTCACGAGCCAGGCTCTGACATTTACATCACGTGCCCTTTATGCAGTTCCGTGACGGAAATGTCCTTATTGAACGTCATTAAAGAGCGCTGATCCGTCTGCCGAGGAGCCCGGATCAGGACGGAATTCCATCTGGATTCCATTAAAAAGGATCCAGGAGACCCTCTCGCTCTCTTTCTCTCTTGGCCCGGAGCGATGAATAATTCAATCTGGAGCCTGAAGGAAGGAAGCAGATAGACCTCCTGGTTAAGTCCCCTACGAACGAGAGCCAGCTATTGTTATGGGGCTTAATCTGTGGCTCCGAAGGGCCCTAATGAAGGGCCTCCTGGCCACACAGGGCGCCGCAGACCCTCACCGAGGCGCCGTAATAATACAGTGCAGATAGATCCCGGATAAATGGCAATTATTGAATTAGGCCCCAGTGAGTCAGACTGGCATTGTGGGTTAAGGGGGACTGGGAAGCTACGTAATTAAACACACACACACACACACAGCAGAGAACAGTGTGGTTGAAAATAGACAGGCTCATTTGCACTTTACAATGGAGGTGCGATTTCTTTCAGAGGCAAGACTATTAATAGAGCACTGCCAAGCTGAAGATCTTTTGTGTGAATCATCTTTATGGAGGACGGAGCCTCCGAGCACATGCTAACTGAGGAGAGTTAATCAATTATGCAGCTATTGATGAGTTGTGCAGTTTGACATGGGAAAAGGAACATGGCCCAAAGCCATGATGTTAACTCTTGAATCCAAATATCTGTCTTTAGTCTCTGCGGCCTGTATTAAAGCCACCCTGCTTGCAGAGACGCAGCAGCACTCTCTTACTGTGCTCATGTCCAGGTATCTGTACTTTGAGTTTGAATGCACTTGAGAGAGATTCTCCAGCATCAGCTCCCCAACATGGAGACCCGTTTCAAGAAAGACACACAGAAAAGACGTCCATCGGTGCAGGACAGAGTGAAGGAGCCGTGAGAGAGAGGACAGGGAGAGTGAACGGTGGAGTTCAGGGTGTGTGGAGTGTGTGTCCGTGATGGAGAACTAGTAGAGACGGTGATGAAAGTGAAGCGGTGAAGTTCATGTTGATTATTTTCAGTAGATTGTTTTTATTGGAGTTGAAGTTCGAGGCTTTAATAGTCTTTAATTCTATTAATATGGAGTGAGATTCAGTTCACTCTCAGCACAGACAGACACTCCAGACGTCCTTCAGACGAACGTTCTTTATAAAATCAGGGGGCGGAGCTAAATGCCGGCACAGACGTCTGTTTAGAAAGATATCAGCATTCTCCTTATGCAGACCATCAGACGTTAACTTTAGGAAATGTCCAACCTAGCATCCAGCAGGAGGATTGTCCTTTCAGCATGTTTTCTAATTGCTGCATTGCTGAACGGCTTCATCACACACATAAATATGATTTTTATGAAACTTCAATCTTAAAAAAAAGTCAAAAACATCAGCTGAAAGAGAGACGTGTGGTGTTTTTAAAGGGACTGTCTTCCCCTTCTGCTGCAGTTCGCTGGGACAGTCGTGAGCTCTGTAGACACAGATCGGTCTCAGTGGGAGGGCCGTCTCGTCTTCACTTTCCCCCGGCGTGTCACTGCTTCTATTTAAAAAGATCCTTCACTCCGGAGCCCAGGCGCAGACAGGACCCCACTCAATACCGAATCAATCACTGCACTAATTTACCAATTAGGCTCATTAGGCTCTATAAATAAACACATCAGTCCACTCTCCTCCAATCTCTGGGGATGCTCATTCCCCTCTCAACATCGATTTCAGGCTCTGTTGCCTGGCAACATCACTCCAGAGATGATGTGGCAGATATTGTCCATGCTCCACCCAAAAATGTGTTCTTAGTTACTGTTGCTAAGTTAGACAAGCTTGAAAGAAAGATGTGAAAAATCTCATCCGACTCAAAGAAGAGGTGTGAAATAACCACCTTGGTTTCTTTTCTTTGAGACTAAATTGACCCCTAGACATCAGTGTGTGTGTCTGTGTGTGTGTACGTCCTGGATGGGACGAACAGGGTGTTTCTCCGCCTTTCTCTGCCCAGGGAGCAGTGACAGGGATGGTACCTTACTCAAGGGAATGTCAGGGCAACCTATTGATGGAATCGAACCCACAACCTTCCGATTATGGGGCCTAACGATAGAAATTGTCCCACCTGACAGCATCAGACTCTGAAGCCGTTCCACCAAAATAGAAGAACCAAAGGGTATCTTTACTCACTTGATTAAGAACTGGAGAACATCTACTATGAGTGTAAAGAATGGTCACTTCCTGTTGTGCTGTTGCCCCTATTTTCAAGCTTTTTGTTTTAATGTCCTGTTGTTTACTGCAGTGTAAAATGTCTTCATCCACCTCTCGTTTCTTCACATTTTGCTTCCAGAGAGCCAGACGTTCTTGTTTTCTTATGTGTTGTTGAGGAACAGTTCTCCGGATCTTCCTGAAGGACAGTGTTGTTGTCTCTCATTTTCAGTCCAGTCTCTGTACCTGAGCAGTTCTCCAGATCTTCCTGAAGGACAGTGTTGTTGTCTCTCATTCAGTCCAGTCTGTACTGAGCAGTTCTCAGATCTTCTGAAGGACAGTGTTATTTGTCTCTCATGTTCAGTCCAGTCTCTGTGTACCTAGGCAGTTCTCAGATCTTCCTGAAGGACAGTGTTGACTGTCTCTCATGTTCAGTCCAGTCTCTGTACCTGAGCAGTTCTCCAGATCTTCCTGAAGGACAGTGTTGTTGTCTCTCATCTTCAGTCCAGTCTCTGTACCTGAGCAGTTCTCCAGATCTTCCTGAAGGACAGTGTTGTTGTCTCTCATTTTCAGTCCAGTCTCTGTACACAAGAGCAGTTTTGATAGTTCTGTGTTGGTTAATCCACGCAGTGATCTACGTCTGAACCTTCAAGCAGAACAAAGTGTCTAACTTGAGAAGTGAAGAAACAGGAGCAGATGATTCCAGATGATCAGGTGATCAGTTTGCTGATGCTGAACACTGAGTGACTGAAACCCCTTATCTAGAACCTTGTATTGAAAGATAAAATGAAATGTTAGCCCAACAACACACGATGCAAAAGGCAAAATCATAACAGATCCCCTTCATGCTTTTCCAACCTGGCAACCGCAGCGAAAGACTGCATTTGTAGGTGGAGCCTTTTCTCCGTAATGGGTTGTTATCAAGAGATCTGACTGTATGGAAATGGGGAATTTATCTGTCTTGTTTCAGCAAATTGCTGGCTACATATTAAAGGTTTACATAATCTTCGGCATGCATGAATTTTTCATGAAGCGACAGCTCCCTCAGGCCTGTAATGAACACACTGTAATAAATTGGGGAGAGGGGGAAAGAAAAAAAACGGGTCAGTTCTCTTGGCGGGATTACGGCGGCTTCGGCGAGCCACGTGCCGGCGACACTCTGTTCCAAACATTTAAGTTAACAGTTTGAGCCTGTTTCTAGTATTCATGGGAGAAGAAAAGCTCAGCAGCAACAGGGGGGCCTGGCAGAGTCGAGAGCGAGAGATCCTTCAGGCTGCCGGGGGTTCAGAGAGCGCTCCATCAGTGCTAGAGGTACCTGTCATCTCCTGAGAAAACATTTCAGTCAACGAGCAGTCAGGTGTCACCTGAAACGCGTTCACTTTTCACAGCTGCGTTCAACATCGCTGAGATCAAATCCCCTCGGAGCCCTGCTCTCCCGCTCACGCAGCGGAAAGGAAAAGAGGGGGAAAAGCCAGAAATAGGTTATTTGTGGCTGCAAAAACTATCGCTCACTTGCAGGGACCTAAAGGATGGGGAGGAGTGTTTGTGCCAGTGCAGAAAGAAAGCAACCTTCAGCTTTTTCCTGCTCCCTTCTGCCCACTGCTTTCTATCAAACGACATCTCGCAGGGTTCGCCTTTCTAACAGCATGGCAACAAAGATCAGCCTTCGGTTGTTACGCTCTTGGCGGGGCTTCCCATTTTAAAATGTTTCACAGCCTGAAAAAGTGGCTGAGAACCTCTGTTTAACTTGCAGGGTCCGCTTCGTCAGAAACCCTTCCCGTGTAGGTCCACAGTGGTGTTGTAAGAAGACTGTAGCCCGTCTAATGTCTTCTCCACCTTCATCAGGGGTCTTCATAACTGATGGTGGATCTAGCAATGCCATCGGCATGTACAGACAGAAGTGCAGCGCTGGCCTAGTCTTTATGGATGAGGCCCCAGGATCAGAAGGTCATGGGTTTGGATCCCAGACCAGTAGGTTGCCCTGAGGTACCCTTCAGCAAGGTACCGTCCCCATCACTGCTCTTTGGGCAGCTTTTAATAGCTTCCTGCTGCAATGTGGGTGTGGGTAAAAAGCAGTGGTTGAGTTTCACAATGACTATTTTGTCACTTTCACTTCCTCTTTCACTTTAGACTCCAAAAACATCTAAAAACCCAAACCAGTGATTGGAGTCTCTGCAAGAGTCTGTAACCAAACACCTGTGAACATGGAGGTGTTTTTCATAAAGTGGCCGGGGAGTGGAAGCAGGCTGCTGTCTCTAATAAACATGCTTGAGTGTGTAGTGTGTGTGTGTGTGTGTGTGTGTGTGTGTGTGTGTGTCCACTTGCATGAATATTTCACAAAATTGCCCTGGATGGATGCAGCTGGTTGCCTTTTTTGAATTCTTTGAAATGGGCTCGCCGATAACTGGGCCAGCGTCAAGCTGCGGATGGCTCCAGCATGTCCATGAGAAACACTGTCTACTCATGCAAACTTCATGAGCCTCCTGCCACTACGAAACTCCATCACCCTCGCTCGGCTTAAAAGCACTGCAGCCTGCTCTGCCTTAAAATAGAGGACAAGGGCACTGAGGCAGGGGGTGGAGAGATTTGAAATCAGTGCCCTGGGCCGGGATGGCTCTCACCAGCACAGCTCAGACTTCGCCCATGCTATGATCTGTAGCAGCACCAAGATGATGATCTAATGTGGAAATAAAGCACTGTTGTAAGTCGCTCTGGATAAGAGCGTCTGCTAAATGCCGTAAATGCTAAGTCTTCATAAGAATCCTCTCATAAATGGTCGTAAATTGTATGTTTAGGTTCAAAAGAAAAGTCCTATGCGCCACCGTTCGTGTCTTTATATTGTCTGTGGAATCACCTTGTTGGTGTTGGTTTTCTTCTGTCTTATGAAAGTGACTCGTTTGTCGTTGTGAGAACAGTGAGACCCAACAAAATTCAACTTCTGCTTTTCACCCACACAGACCCTCCAGCAGGGGGCAGCTATTTAAAGCGCTCGGGGAGCAGTGACTGGGACGGAACCTTGCTCAAGGGTTCCTCAGGGTAACATACTGGTTTGGGATTCGAACACATGACCTTCCAATCCAGGGGCCGACTCCCTGACCACTAGGCCACCACTGCCCCAGTATCTTCAGCACATTGAGTTGATAAAATGAAAAAATGGAAACAAATGTTTTAGTATGACAAGCAAGGTTCTAGATAAAGGGTTCCCAATCACTCAGCGTTCAGCATCAGCAGTAAATAGATCACCTGATCATCTGGAATCATCTGCACCTGTTTCTTCACTGCTTCATGTCTTAAGTTAGACGCTTTGTACTGACAATGAGAGACAACAACACTGTCCTTCAGGAAGATCTGGAGAACTGCTCAGGAACAGAGACTGGACTGAACATGAGAGACAACAACACTGCATCCTTCAGAAGATCTGGAGAACTGCTCCAGAGTACAGAGACTGGACTGAAAATGAGAGACAACAACACTGTCCTTCAGGAAGATCTGGAGAACCGCTCAGAGACAGAGACTGGATTGAAAATGAGAGACAACAACACTGTCCTTCAGGAGGATCTGGAGACCGCTCAGGTACAGAGACTGGACTGAAAATGAGAGACAACAACACTGTCCTTCAGGAAGATCTGGAGAACCGCTCAGGTACAGAGACTGGACTGAAAGTAGAGACTAAAAAAAAACCCTGTCCCTGAAGATCTAGAGAACTGTTCCTCAACAGGTTGAAGGTGTTGCGATTATATTTTTTGTAAATTGTAAATCTAAGTTCTACAGACTTCGAAGTTACAGAAAACACTTTTGTGGATGGAGAATGAGCAGATCAAAGAGAAAGATGGAAATGAGTGCAGCCTGTTCTTATGACAGGATGAGAAGCCCCTTAACGTCTCAGGCGCTGTCAGTTTTGACTTCCTAGGCCGAGCGGCCGATGGAGATATTCAGCGAAATGTCACGGCTGAAGCCAGAGAGGTGGGAGGAGGGAGCAAGATGGTAATAAGACTGCGGCACGAAGTTATGGAGGCCGACGCCACGCGAATGAAATCCTGCCAGTGGTTCTCGATGGAGATTAGGCTGTCATATTCTGAATGTCACATTAACTGACTTTGGGAGTTTGGAGCCCGCTGCCATTCTCTCTGCCCAAGCCTCATCACAACGAGGATAAAAACGAGGCTGGCGACATTGTAATGGCAGAAAAAAGGGGGTCATGCATTAGCCTGGGATGAAAATATGAGGATTAAAAGAAGAAATAATTCATACTGGTAAACAGGAATGAATGGAAACCCTGCCAAATAGGACAGGAACATCAGAGCCGGTGCTGCTCATTAGCGCCACGTATTAAAAAGTGGGACATTCACTTTGGGGCGAGGGAAAGAAAGAGACAACAAAGGTGCTCAGCTTTCAAACAAGGCTCTAAATCGCAGTGTGAGCGAAGATTTCCAATGTCCATCTCAGATGTTTATTTTACTAGTAAGCAATCAGTGAGTGGTTAGTCAAGTGCTAAATATGCTTTTTCGCCAGTGCAAATTATTCAAATGGATATTATGTGCAATTAGCTACAGTGCAATGAATGGTTGCAGTCATTATCTAAAAATTACAAAACAAAATAGTCAGTCATCTCACCAGGCAATCAGTTAGCAATATAGTAGCAACAGCAAGCTACCTCAAACTAGCTTTCTAGTTCCTGCAGTTATCATTACCATGGATGTGTGCATAGGACTGAGATGTTAATGGATGAATTGGGTTTTGAAGTGCAAGTCAACCTACCTAAATTCTATAGAAAAGTACAGAATCTACTCTGCTAGTTTACCCCAGATCCCGGGAAGATTGCGGGTTCGAATTCCCTCACCAGTAGGTTGCCCTGAGGTACCTGAGGCAAGGTACCGTCCCCATCACTGCTCCCGGGCATTTCAATAGCTGCCCCCTGCTGCACGCGTGTGTGTGGGTGGGTAAAATGCAGAGGTTGGTGTTGTGCTGTGCTGCGTTTCACAATGACAGGATAGTCACTTTCACTTTTTTCACTGAAAAAAGTACAGCAATGTACTCAGAGTCTAAAGTAAGACTCTTCTGAAGGACATTTGTAGCATCTGTTTGACCTCCCTGTCTTCTCTCTAATGTCTCCTCCTGTCTGTCCTGCACCGATGGACAGAGGGACGTCTTTTCTGTGTGTTTGAGTCCGTTTAGTGTGAAACGGGTCTGGGTGTTGGGAAGGTGATGGAAAATAAAAATAACGGAGGATTCAACTCAAATGTGTTCGAGCTGAAGTCTTCAATAAAGTAAAGTCTTCTGAAAATGAGTGGAAAGCACAGATATTTGGGTTGAAATGTTGGGAGTTAAAGGAAATAAATACTCAAAGTACAATTACCTGAAAAATCCGCAAATGCGTAACATGGGCGAGTTCCAGCAAGAAGCCAGAAGTGCATTTGGTGGTTTTCATTACTGGTCATTGGTGTTTAACTCCACGCATTACTCTTCACAAAGTCTACTGACCAGTGTGTGTGTGTGTGTGTGTTTGTGTTTGAGCAGGAAGCTCACACTAATGACCCAGCAGTGGGTGCCATCAAATAGCTAATTGATCGCTATGGACATTAGGCCAACAAAACAAGTCTCCATCCCTGCACTCCGGGCCTCCTCCGATGTGAAGGCTGGGACGAAAGCTCATTACACGCCTCCGTAGCGTCCAGGAGATGGGATCTGGGTCCCGGTTCGCTCTAAAGGTTGCAAAGGAAAGATAGCGGCAAACCGCTGTGTAATTACTCATAAACTAAGAGCGCTTGAGTCAAGAGCATGAATCTTCCTCTGCGGCGAGGGCTTGCGTAAATCTGTATTTATCGCCGGGACAAATAGAACAAACCTCAAGCTGATTGGTATCGATTTTTTCCCCTCGCTGCCATGGAGGCTGATTAATCAAACACAGGCCCAGAGAAGAGGGCAGTAACGCCATGTGCTCTGATGCAAATCCAGTCTGGAGGGGACATCGGACTTTCAGAGGAGGAAGGAGACTAACTTATCGTTCCACTCCTCCTCCCTGCCTCGTACACCCTCTCCCGACAGAGAAGAAGGAGCTTCAATGTCATAAATCATCATATATCCACTTTGCTCCATTACGCCGTGTGTAGTTATTGAAAGCTGACACGATGTGAAAATTAATGGGCGGTGAACGCTCGCTGACGGCCGAGTCCTTTTTAATTTACCGGAAATTAAGTCCCTGGTGTGCAGGACGTTTTATACGCAGCCATGTAGAGAAGGACCCAAAAGGATGTTGAGGATGGAGCTGCCAGGCAAGAGGAGAAGTGGAAGGACAAAGAGGACACCTGATGTGGATTAGCGCTCAGAGACGAGTTTAGAGACGGTCGCTGATGAAAAGACAGGTGGTGGAGCTGGAGGCGTCAGAGTTAAAGATGCTCAGATTTGCGTTGGGTTGACGAGGATGGACAGGATTTAGAATGAGTATATTGGTGCGACAGCTCACGTTGGACAGTTTGGAGACAAAGTCAGAGAAGCGAGACTGCGTTAGTTTGGACACGTCCAGGGGAGAGACAAGGATGTATATCGAGAGAAGGATGTTGAGGATGTTCAGGAAAGAGGAGAAAAGGAAGGAGAAAGAGATTAATGGACGTGGTGAGAGAGGACATGCAGGTGGTCTGTGTGAAAGAGGAAGATGCAGACGACAGGAAGAAATGGAGATGGGTCACCCTTTGTAGGGCTCCCTAACCAGAGCAGCCAGAAGATTTATCAGTCATGTTTTCAGGACGATTGGTCAGGCAAGGTCACAAGCAGTAGGTTTGGAGATCCTGCAGAAGTTTCCTTGCCGTATCCTGGCTGTGCTTGATGGTCAGGTGTTGAACTTTGGGATGTTTTCAGGCCTTTAGCTGGATTGCTTTGGTCCAGAGATGGAAAACTGCAGTAATGTTGGTTCAGCTAGATTTGCCGTTATTTCTAAATTCAATTCAATTCAATTTATTCTTGTATAGCGCCTTTTACAACAAAGTTGCCCCAAGGCACTTTACATTCTAAACCGTCACCACTCCCTCTGTGAGGCTCGTGTGGGAAGAGAAAGACACATCCATCCTTTTATTCTCTTAACGGCTTATCCTGACTAGGGTGCGGGGGTTGCTGGAGTCTTTCCCAACACTCATAGAGCAAAAATCAGAGAAACATCAGGTCAACTGTCCATCACAGGGGACACACAAACAAACGTAGAGATCATTCTACCTCTAAACTGGGACATTAAATGTTAAATGCTCCAGGCTGCAAATTACCTAAAGATACAAGGTTCTAGATAAACGGGTTCCACCCACTCAGCGTTCAGCATCAGCAGTAAATAAATCACCCTGATCATCTGGAATCATCTGCACCTGTTTCTTCACTTCATGTCTTAAGTTAGACGCTTTGTTCTGCTTGAAGGTTCAGACGTAGATCACTGTGTGGATTAACCAACATGGAACTATCAAACTAACTCAGGTACAGAAGCTGGACTGAACATGAGAGACAACAACACTGTCCTTCAGGAAGATCTGAGAACTTCTCAGGTACAGAGACTGGACTGAACATGAGAGACAACAACACTGTCCTTCAGGAAGATCTGGAGAACTGCTCAGGTGCAGAGACTGGACTGAACGCGAGAGACAACAACACTGTCCTTCAGGAAGATCTGGAGAACTGCTCAGGTACAGAGACTGGACTGAACATGAGAGACAACAACACTGTCCTTCAGGAAGATCTGGAGAACTGCTCAGGTACACAGAGACTGGACTGAACATGAGAGACAACAACACTGTCCTTCAGGAAGATCTGGAGAACTGTAGGTACAGAGACTGGACTGAACATGAGAGACAACAACACTGTCCTTCAGGAAGATCTGGAGAACTGCTCAGGTACAGAGACTGGACTGACATGAGGGAACAACAACACTGTCCTTCAGGAAGATCTGGAGAACTGCTCAGGTACAGAGACTGGACTGAAAATGAGGGAACAACAACACTGTCCTTCAGGAAGATCTGGAGAACTGCTCAGGTACAGGGCTGGACTGAACATGAGAGACAACAACACTGTCCTTCAGGAAGATCTGGAGAACTGCTCAGGTACAGAGACTGAACTGAACATGAGAGACAACAACACTGTCCTTCAGGAAGATCTGAGGGAACTGCTCAGGTACAGAGACTGGACTGAAGTAGGGGAACACAACAACACTGTCCTTCAGGAGAAGATCTGGAGAACTGCTCAGGTACAGAGACTGGACTGAAAATGAGGGAACAACAACACTGTCCTTCAGGAAGAGATCTGGAGAACTGCTCAGGTACAGAGACTGAACTGAACATGAGAGACAACAACACTATCCTTCAGGAAGATCTGGAGAACTATCCCTCAACACGGTATTAAAAATCAAAGTAAGTCTGGATCTTTAGAAGCAAAAATGCAACTTTAAATACTAAAAGTTATTTTCAAGAAGTATATAATTAATTAATGATGATAATGAGAGTAAAAATTACTACTAATTGGCAAATTAATTTACGTTGGCTTTAAAATGCAGGTCAGGATTCAGAGCTAAAAGTGTTTTCCATCAATGAACCACAAATTTAGTTAACTTGGACACCCATCTCCTTACTCACAGTCGCTGGATGCTGCTATGCTAATGCAAACATAAGCGATTAGTCACAGTGTTCACAGGAACAGACGAGGCTTGGCGAGGCAGTGGTATCAGAGGCATCCCTTTAACATCTAACGCTCTGGGTTGGTTAAGCGAATGGATTAAAGACAATGTTAGCAGTGGCGTGTCGGTTGCCCTTTTATGATAAAATGAGTGACCACGTTCCTCTTTAGCGCTGCTCTCCGCGGAAGGCAGAGGCAAGTGATAAGGGCGAGATGGTTATCTGCAGCTTGTAGAGTGCACTCAGCAGATAGAGACTTTAGAGAGCCTGGGGTGGCACGTGGAAGAGATAGGGACAAACGCTAATCCCATCGCTGAAGTGAGCCAGTCTGCAGTCTGGACGGATCCCATTACCTTCTGCTCATTGCTTAAACCCCTCTCGGACACTGAATGAAAACATCCGCCCAGAGACAGGCCAGAGATAGAAGGACTCAGTTCAGGCGTAAAAATGATATACTGTGTTATTTGTGGTTTCGCGCTGGCCACTTTATTAGAAACACATGCCATGTGGTAGCCTGTAGCCCGTCTGCTGAAGCGGGGTGGGTCAGCATGGTTTCCAATAAAGTGGCCAGCACCATGGTAGGTGTTTCTAATAAAGTGGCCCTAAAGGGGTCACGTATATAAAGGTAGGTGGAGCTCATACAGTGTTCAGTGAGTGGAAACACGTGCTATAGAGGATTGGATGGTAATGTCATTAGTAATTATGGGATTACAGTAAATTATAATAATTAGTCAATGATGATTGCTTCCTGTATTAAACAAAAAGGTGTCTTAGTGCTCAATAGACGCGTCTATGCCGGGTACATCCAGCCCTGTAAAATAGTTAGGCTCAACTTAAAATTTAATTAAGCCCATTTATGTTCGTGAATAATGCATTCTTTTGATTCAGCACCTCCGTATCGAACTTTAAAGCGCTACGTTTCAGCGCCAGCGAGGCAGCGCTCGTTTCATCATCAGCATAATATTATTCTGTCAGACTCACCCTGAGCTCAAGATAGCAGTTCTCTCTTTTTTTCCTCTGCTTTTAAAGTGCCGAGACAGTTTTCTGTGGCCTTCAGAAAGTGTGATGAGGGTAAAAATATCTGTCTCGTGTTGGAGCGTGTTGAAAAGCTGATGCTTCAGAGAAGATTTGAGCAGCTACGTGGAGCGCTGTGCTATAACCAAAGATCCTGCAGACAAAGTATATTTAACATTTTAGTATCGGCTATTGTCGACTCCGCCGCTCTCGTTGGGGTAATTGCTCTCCGCTTGACAAGTCGTGCGTACTAATTAGTGGATGGTGATGCAAAGGGGCCGCAGGGGCCTTTTAAAATGTGGTTTACAGGTTCAGATAAGAGATTAGATGTTGTTTGCTTGGCAAAAAAGAGACTCCGCTTCATTGGGATCTGTTCCGGTCCCGCCAGGGGACAGCATCGCACTATGTAGCGCTTTTTCTGCTTCGTCTCAGCTTAAGGTCTGATAATTAAGTGATGAGTTTAGAACAGATAGATTAGGATTGGATAAATAAAGACCGCCAAGAAAGAGAGTTTACAGCTAGGGCGAGGGTATGTAGCGTGATCTAAGGCATCTGTGGCAACTATCTGGGGCAGCAGTGGCCTAGTATTTGGGACCAGGCTCCAGGACCAGAAGGTTGTAGGTTGGAATCCAGCACCAGCAGGTTGCCATGAGGTACACTTGAGCAAGGTGCCGTCCCCATCACTGCTCCCCGTGTGATGGATATGGCTGCCCACTGCTGCATGTGTGTGATGGGTTAACATTGGTTAGCGCCTGATATTAGAGCTGGGAAGTAAGATCTGATCAGAAGCGGTCCCTTGGCTCTATTTGCACAAACCTGGCCAACATTTTCATGTTGTTGTTGTTAACCAGTAGAAGACAGCAATGCTCCTCCCAGGCCTGTCCAGACTAGGGCTGTGTCCCAAAACTTCCTTTTGACATTAGAGTGCTTGGAGTGACCACTTCAGATTTCACTTCCTGGCTCTAAATGCATATAAACATGGCCGTAGTTGTTTTTAAATAGTAGGAGGCAATGATGTTCTTCCAGGCCTGTCTGCCCGAAAATGAAGCTGGGAGATGCAGCCCCACATTTGAACAAAACTGATCCTTGATTCTGACTGATGTATTCCACTCTACCCGTTCTTTTGGGAGGACATGGGGTGCCAATCAGGGTAAGAGGACAGGAAAGCAATCTTCGTTCAAGCATTGAGAAGAAGACTAGAACTATTTCTTGCTCTGTTTGTTTAATAAGGTGCTACTGGTGCTCGTATTGGTACCAGTTGTGACCAGATGTGCAGCATGCTGGACTATTAGCTGTTTATGTCATGTGGTAAAGAATCCGGTGTGGTGGGCCACCGGTAACATGTTCCCAGTGTTCTTCAGCTTATGAAGGAAGTTCATGGAGTCCCGCCAGGACATTTTGGCGAATTTTCTGCTAAAAATGTGGCGTTTGTAGACCCAGACCAGTGAAAGTGGAAGATCTTGTTCTTGGAGCACCTTAATGTCAAGTGTGAAAAGGGCCTCCTCCTTTCACTCCTTCAATAGAAAGATTGTGTGTTCTTCAATAAACACAAATACAAATAGTGCCATCGTAGCACTTCCTAGAACCTTGTTTGGCATTTTTTTGTGGGGGATATCTTGTGGGGGAATATGGGGCTCAGTGTAAATGTTTTTCTTTGCAGTGGAGCGGACCGTGATTCTCTGATCATCAGCCAGGCTGATGTAAACACAATAGCCACCGGACATCGACCAGATGTGGTTTCTGCCTCTCTCTGGTTCCGTTCACTGATTGAGCCCAGTGCTTCGCTTCAGCCATCTGCTCCAGGGGCATCCATCAATATTTATCCAACTCAGTGGTGTGCCGCGGTTGGTAGCATAACTCTGGAAGCAAGGACTGTTTGGAGGGTTGGGGGCTGCAGCTTCTTTTGATTCCGGAGATGTGAAATATGCTTGGAGAATCTTAATGTGTGTGTGAGAGATCCTTTAAACAGGAGTCTAAAATGTTGGGCTGGGCTTGAAGCTGAACAACCATCTCTCTTGTGAAGAGGGCAGTGCTCTTACTGTTGAAATTATCATTCCCCATTCATTCCCTTTGGCACCATCTGTATCCAGTATCCATAGAGCAGTGATGGGATGGTACCTTGCTTGAGGGTACCTAGGGGCAACCTACTGGTCCAGGATTCAAACTCAGGATTCAAACCCCTTCTGATCCTGGGGCCTGGTAGTGACCATTGCTCAAAAGCTGACCATCCATTTGGACCAGGACTTGCTGCAACCATTTAATCACCGTTCTGTATTCACATCCATGGAAAAAATCTAGACTATGAGAGACCACTTCTCAGAAACAGATCCAAAAATATGTTCACAAGCACACTGCACCAGTCGGGACGCATGAGTCAAAGCTAGAGAAAGGCAAACGGGGGTTAGGAAGAGCGATGTCGTGGTGGAGTAATAAAATGAATAAGAATAAAACATAAAGCCTAATAATAGTTATCGGGATTGAAATGTAACACCCTATCAGTCACTTTAATATCAAAGTACTGAGAAACTCTGTGCTGCCAATGGAAAACTGTGATGGTAACACCAATAGGCCATTTGTGAGGAGGAGCATTTAAAAGTATGCTGCTTGAGTGCAGGGGGTTCTTTAAGGGGAAACTATCGCCCTCTGTGCAAATTTCCAGAGTCAGTGTCGAATCTGAACCCACGCAGCTCAGCTCAGCTCCCGACCCCCCGCTGTTTAAAACCCGCTCGTCTCCTCGACGGCTCCACTGCCGAATACTAATAGGGAGCGAGATGTTTCAGAGCGAGGCCCCCAGACTAACCTGCCCGTCCAGTTCTCGGCAGCTGAGTCATGAGCTCTGAATCACGGCCTGCTGCAAACACACCAACATGCAATATGGCGGCTCCGTCTGGAGGCTCAAGCGACTAAGCAGCCTGCGATTTAACAAAACCGAGCGCACCCTGCAAATGTCACGAGCAGCCCCAACAAACCGAGAATCTTGACGCTTGAAGCAAACTCCTCCCGGCGAAAACTGTTTGAATCTTTAAAGTAGTTTCTGCAGCTCTTACTGATGTGAAACCGAGTTCAGCCTGTCCTTTCAGTCCTCTGAAAACGCGCTTCACTCATATAACCGACGTCTCCGTTCAAGTCCTCAAATCGAGAAAAGTCTCCATGCAGGTTTCTGAGCTGAAGAGACAAACATAGTGGAGAATCTGACAGGTTTTTCCACAATTCAGTCGCTGAGATGTAATTTGACATCTATTTCATCTGATTTCTATTTGGTCTATTTTGCCTCATAGCGTCCAGTACGTATCCCTCCACCATGATGGGATTTTCAGGAAATAAACTGTCATTGGAAATGTCAGAAGGAAGAGTCTTTGATGAATCCTCACATTTTAAACAGCTTTTTACTTCAATGTTTAGTCATTTAGACCATAAAGCAAGTGACGTTTCTTATTCAGTTGTCCTCATGACTTTAAAAAATGAAAAAAAAAAGCAAAAAAAAAACTGACGGCTGTGTTGCTGTAAAAATGAGGCTCTGCTTTAACTTGGAGCTCTGAGCACTTAAAGCGCCGATAAATTAAGAGTAAACATTAGCGCGGAAAGTGAAAACAAAGTGTTGAAAACCCCCTTGTGGTATAAACTGAAGTTGCCCTAGATATACTGAACGTAACTGTAAAAACACCTTAAACCGACGACAATATCAGTTCTGCTCTGTTCCGTCCATAAATGTTCATCTTCTCAGCCACGAAGTAATAATAATGCATGTAACCAAATAAGCTACGATAGTAATCCAATACACTGTGGGAAGAGCGTTGTCATGGTTACAAAAAGTGCATCTCATGAGCTGCTGCCTCCTTCTTTTTTTTTTTCCTGACAACACAGAACCTGCTCCATGCAGAGCTTCCCTACGTACACACCTGACGTGAATACACTATCACGTTTCTGTGTTTTGAGCTGGAGGATCGCAGAACATGAGGGTTAAAGCCTCCATGCTGGAGGCTGTCAGAAAAAAGCAGACCAATTATTCCTGAACTGCCTTTGGAGCGGCGAGAGACGCCCCACTTCCTGTCGTCTGGAGTATCTGACCATTTAACCAGTGTGAATAGATTCGACTGGTTGCTTGCATATCCTGTTCCCCCTTTCCCGAGCCCGGCTCCCTCCTCGCTCGCTCGGAGAAAGGTTTTCCAGAGCCCATTATCCTGCTCAGTCAAAAGCATCAGCACTTGTTGGGATAAATGAAGAGGGGTTGGTGGCGTGTATGTCTGGCAACCCTGCAGCCGGGCTGACGTCTCTCAGCGCCACCGCTCAAGCGATCCATAATTGATTGGTGCTGAAGAAAAACACGTGTATACGTTTTTTCCCCTCCGCCGCCGTTCGCTTAAGAGAGTAGAAGAGTCGTGTTCAGCTTTATCTGGGGCACAACTCCCTGCAGACCAAAAAAAGAGCAAAGCAATATGTTTGACAGAGAGAGAAAATGAAAATAAAATGGGCATCTTTAGGCTCTCTCTCTCTCCCTCTCTCTCTCTCTCTCTCTCTCTGCATGTGGGCCGTCATGGGGCGAGAGAAGACGATGCTGCTAATTGAATTCCCATACCAGCCCGTTCGGTGGGCCCAAACTGGCATCTGTCAGCCGCACCCGTGTGGGCGACCTCAAACTTCAGCAATAAAATCCACACTCCTGGGGGGGAGGGGTGCATAAATAAGTAAACAATGCATCCTGAGCTGAATGTTTAATTCTGACAAACATCTAGTGATGGAATCTCCTGTGGCACTAATACATATTTATCCTCGTGAACGTGTCGCCAGGTCCCGAAAGCCTGGCGTGCCTCAAAAAGAAACCTGTAATTTAGCAAAAGCGGCCCTTTCTAGTCTGCTTCTAATGGAGGCTTGGCGAGTGTCAGGAAGCTGGAATCGCTTCTGGATGAAGAGTCGCACACGCAGTTATGTTTGCAGGATTGAGTCGACCGCTTTTGCCGCACAGCTTATTAGCATATTATATCTGAGCTGATTTCTGAAATTCTGAAAGGAAAAAATCTGAAATCTGAGTCATGAATACGTCCAGTTTTCTTTAGACATGAAATAAAAATGGGGGACGCTATTGAGCTGGTGTAAGGTTACCTTGGCAACTGTTGTACTACAATGAACTATGGCGCTAAATTGGGTTTCAGAGGAGGCCAACATTCACATTTAAAAATAAACAAAGAGCGTGTTGAGTTAAGCGATGCTCTATGTTTACAGACCCAGAATCCCGTTGACTGGAGGTCAGCTACTATCACCTGGTAGTACGATTCCTAGCCCTGATTCTAACCCTGGCTGTCCTCCTGTCCTGAAAGACGCCTGTGGTGATGGGAATTCATTTCCTACCTGTTTCTACCTGTGTATTCTTCTCTAACACCAGGCGAGCGAGTGATTGGTAGTAGGAGAGTGATTCGTAGCTGCTGTAGCAGACAACCTACAACGTTCCTTCAGGGACACATCTGGGTAGTTCCAGGAAGGTTTCTTGTGTTGGTTGGGTCCTCATTCCAAGCCTCTCCTTGTTCCATGTACTAGTCTGGTGATTTGGGTGTTGGCCCTTACTGTGAGAAGTTCTTCTCCTCTCTCAAGTTAGATCTTTTTCATGGTCTGGGAACTCTCAGGAAAGTGAAGAGTTCATACATGGTCTCAATAAGACATCACATGATCAGTTTAATGTCCAGCATTTGCATTCTCACACTCAGCTCCTTCTGCTACTGTCCAGGACAGCTTAGGTTTGCAGTTTCAAAGAATTTTAAACGGCTACGGTCATTTATTTAATAAACACAAGCATTTTTAGACCTCAAGCACGAGTCCAAGGTCTAGGACCATATGCAGACCTCCTGAGGGGAACCGTTTCCCTTTTTATCTGTTTAATGTAGGCCAGGCCAGGCACAGTGCTCTAATCAAGCCTATTTCCATCGCTCTATAGTGCTCCAGGATCGACTGAGGCCTTCGTTCTTTATTCATGGGAACTCAGTGGTGGAGATACCTTCCCTCAACTCCCTGAGACCCCGCCCGCACCGCCTGCAACGCTCCCTGTGATGTATTTTTGCACCGTTTCTTCCGTTTGCTTTTAACATGCATGTTGTGACAAGCGCAGGCCTGCGATGTCGTTCCCAAGACGATCAAACACGTAAGGCATGTATTGTTCTCCGTTTGTCATAATAATGCCCGCTGTTTGGAATTGATGAACTTAGGCCTGGATTTAGTGCTGGAAAGTGTCCGTGGCTCAGCTACCGCGGCCGGTGATCAATGCATGTTGTCGTTTTGTTGGAATTGCAGCTCAGGAAGGTGTGAATGGGTAAAGAATTGAAACTGAAATAAATTAACATAAAGATAATAAATAAAAAATATCAATATCGATGCTTACAGATAACTCTGTCCATATCACTAAGCAGAATTGTTCAGTGTCTTGGCTTTGTAGTCGATCTTTCTAAGAAATAAAAGTAAATCTAATCGAATAAGCTATCAGTAACCCGATGCATGTGGATCAAATCGTTGTCATGGTTACAGTTGTTGCATATAACAGCACCGAACCTGCTCCTTGCCGTGCTTTATAAAAACAAAAACAGCAGATGTCTTTCTGTGAATCATCGCTCACAGCTCAGACTGAAGGCGAAGACAGGATGATAGCGAGACCAGCTATGTTATATGGGTTGGAGGCGGTGATGAAAAGACAGGCGGTGGGGCTGGAGGAGTCGGAGTTGCTGAAATCGGCATCGGGAGTGGCGAGATGTGCAGGATCTGAAAAGAGGATGTCAGAGGGACAGCTCAGGTTGGACAGTTTGGGGACGGCATTGGTTTGGACATGTCCAGAGGAGAGATGAGGAGTATATCAGGAGAAGGATATTGAGGATGGAGTTTAGGCAAGAGGAGAAGAGGAAGGAAAAAGAGGAGGTTCATGGATGGAAGAACTGGAAGATGGATGGTCCAATGTGGAGACCCCAAACGGGAGCCGCCGAAAGGAGAACACGCTCACTGCTCGTTCGGACAAGAGGAGAAAAGTGTGAATTGCTAAAGAAGTCGAACGTAGTTAAATGTGTCATTAATTATGTCATTTTGTTAAAACTGCATGACAAAATGACTATAAGTCAGGATTAATGCTCACCCGCTTTAAATCTGAGAGGATTTATGAGGTCGATTAAAGCCCTCGTCGCTGGACACGGCCCAGCCTTGGCTGTTTCATTTCCTTTATTCGCAGACGCAGGAGCAGGGCCTGGCTCGTCGGGCACACGGCCCATAAACACAGCTTTCGTGCAGAAGCGCGATGCTGCATTATGCGTGAGCAGTTAACGGGCCATAGCGACCCGAGGGCACAAGCGCCTTTTCTGTTAAGCGCCTTTTAATGCGTTAGTGTTCTTGCCATGCGGTAATGCGAGTGCGAGGAGGTCAATCAGCAATTAGCATACAGCCGGCCTCGGCGAGAACAGGGACACACGCAGCAATTCAGCGCTGCAGAAAAGGAAAGCATTCGCGAGGATATGCTAAGAG